>CM036938.1:83113632-83312745 GCA_020800305.1 Porphyrio hochstetteri | reverse complement strand
ATGGGACTCACTACACCATGTTCCTCTGGTACAGTTTGCTGTATGTTGATAAGGGCTCTGCCGTATTTCTCATTTTGAAAATAAAGGGTATTTTCAGTGGTTTGGACCATAAGAAGTAGGATGAATCGCAGCAAAGTGACGGCTGACATGGCCTCTGTGCTTATCAACCTGAGTCCAACCCCTCTACGCTTGGCAATGCAAAGTGAGCACAAAGAGTGTGTTATCAGCACAGCTCAATGCCCCTCCCTTGTATAGAGGCAGATTTATCGTGTTGTGCAGCGAAAAGGTCCCAGGTGTGTGTTTGAGAGGGGAAGATGGAGACAGGAGGAAGTCGAGCAGCACACTCCTGCTCTCCATTTTGTCTCCTGGAACAAACCCAAGGATCCACCTGCAAAATAGGACCACCGTGGGATGACAGCAATGCACACCAGTTTTCCTTTAGTGACCAAAATAGGGTGGTGTAAAGGGCCACAGGTATGTCCAAGCAGGAGGTGTTGGAACACAGCCTACTTTGATCAGAGCCCATTGGCACAATGCTGAAGCGGATTTGTATGACTCAAAATATTTGAGATATGTGAGAGTGGTGGTTTCCACACCTCCTCTTTTCTGCTAGGCTAGGGGGAGGAATGTGGAGGAATATCCTCAGATCCCTTAAGAGCAAACAAAACCATCCCTCCAGAGGCAATGAGCTACCTGTACTCCATCTCCCAGATGAATTAGGATGTGCAGGACACCCCCCAGATTCTATCAACGGGGGCACAGGTGTGTCATTCATCCCAAAGACCAGCCTAGCGAGGTTTTCTCTGTAGCACAGGGCTGGAGTCAAATACTGTGACTGGACTTTTTTTTAATGGATTGTATAATTTTATGACTGTCAAGATGAACAAATAATTTGCAATGAATAATTTATCCAACAGATTTTGATTCTTTTGCAGCTTACTGAATATCCATGAGCAGACCTCGATTTCAGCCTGCTTATTTATTGTTTGAATTTATTTGACGTGTTCCCCCCCCCTTTTTTTTTCCAAACACTATCAACAGATCAGAGACAGCTCTTGAGAAAGTTTGATAGTCTGCAGCTGAAATTAGTTGTAGCAGCCATGAATCAGGAGTTGGACAGTCCAATGCATTGAAATTTCACTTGTGCTATTGGGAATTAATTCTCAGACCTTTTACCAGACTTCCAATGACCTTGGTCAAGGAAGTTTGGAACAATGTCACCACTAGAAAGCTGTCCCTAGTGACTAATCCAAGGTCTGAGGTAGGGAGGAACACAAGAATGGTGAGGCTGGGGCAGCCCCAAACATCTTCTTTGCCTGGTAACCTGTCTTTCATTATGGCCAAGAGCATATGCCTGAGGAAAAATATAATATCAGGGCAAGCAGGCAGTAATTCTTCCCTAAAATATTCATCCCGTCTGCCATGATTTGTAGTTCAAAAGTTCCCTGAGCCAAAGGTGGTGTCTTTCTATTTGGTAGCCCTTGATGTATTTTTATTTCACATTAGGGGCATGAACCTGAGGCTGGGGAGGACACTGGCCTCTGGTGTAAATTCCGTGTTTTATTCTATCACATACTACCTGGGTTACCTTGATCTAGTCAATTAGGATGAAATTTATTTACCTGACCTAACATTAGCAATTTAATAGACACTGCTCAGCGTGAGCTTGCTGGCTGGCTGAAGATGGAGAGGTGCTCAAATGCTGTGGTTAGGGGACCTCCATGAACCCATTAGCCAGATGAGACTGATGACTACCTAGGAACATCAGTGTGCAGAGGACCAGTCGCTACAGCAGGGAGAGTGCTCCCCTCCTCCAGAGATTTTGATTACCCTCATGTCAGGGGTACACAAGTAAGTGAAACAAACAAACAAGGTGAGATAGCAAACTGAACAGCTCTGAGAGGGAACACTGAATCCAGGATTACGCCTGGCTTTGCCCATGAGAGGCAGCAGAGTTTTGAAGGCACCGAAGCAAAAGGTGGATTTTAATTCAGGTTATTTCCATATGCAGGCTCTCTGCCGAGATGAAGGAGGCATTTTAATCCCCTGAGAGCAGAGCTATCAAATTGGCTGGATGGCTCTCTCTGTCACAAACAGCATATTTTATGCAATGCACCCACAATCTGATCTGTTATAGTAAATCAGCTCTTCCTTCTGTGATGTTGTGCACAGCTTTGCGTAGTTGGGTGGAGGGAAAGAGGGAGGAATGACCCAGGTGGACACAGATGTAAAATGCATTCTCGTCCAAAAGAAGGGAAGAACTGCTTGTGAACAGGTGGAATTGAATAGCACTTGATGTTAGATGTCTACGCTGGCTGTTAAGGTTAGCCCTGAGAGCTCAAGACCAGGAAATCACCCTCTGTGCAGATAATGAGCCTGCAAGAATGGCCTAAGGTGTGTCAAGTATAGTCAGCTTGCACTGCACAAGACCTCGCATGCCCAGGGATACCTGGAGGGTTAGTGTGCTACCAGGCAGGCCCAGACAAACTCTCCACAGGCAGGCAGTCAGCGGGAGGTGTAGTATGCCATGTTTCCTGCTGCTCCAGATGGTGCCCTTTCAGAGTAATGTAGATGTAGCCACTGAGGTCCTGCCGAGAGACAGCCCTCTCCTGCTGGGCAGCTGTACATAAGATCGGCGGTGCTTTCCAAAGAGCTTGTGTGCTGGCCAGTCTGTCCTCGCACCAGTCAGGAGGGATTGTTATCAGCCCTCACCCTGGGAGCAGGATCAGGTCAGCATGGGGTGCTTTGGGAAAAGAAAATGGCCTTATAGATCTCGAAGCGTGAGATCCTGTCCCTCAGGGGTCTGTTTTCACAAGGTCACTCCTCTCTTTCTGCAGGAGGAGGAGGGAAATAGCGGATTTTATTGTTGTCTTGGGGAACAGGGGGAGACAGAGTAAACACAGGGGTGGAAATACCAGCCATTGCTCTTTCTGTCCTTTGACAGCAACGGGAACCATCTGCACCAGAGTCACAGCTAGAGATCTCCAGCCTGAGGTCATTTTCAGACTCACTGCAGGCTGAGCTGAGATCAGAGATGCCAAACTTACTGCGTTTTCTGCTTTCTTCCCTCATCTTTCCGGACTCCCATTCAGTTTTAATTTAAGATCTCAACAGGCTAGAATAAACTCAAGTGCCCTCAGCACCCTTCCTCTCCCTAGACCACATAAGATCTCCCTTTTTAGCCTTCCTCTTATGTTTTTCTATACATAATGAGTACTGCTAAGCTCAGTGACCCATCATCCCTCCAGTACGAGAAGACTCTTTTCTTCCACGCTGTGTATTTGTTTTGGAGGTTGACTTGATTCAGGTGAAAGTGTTTCTGGCCTGAATCTATCAGCTACTCAGTTTTGCTCAAATTACTTTCAAAAAGTAATTTGTTGCTGATTCCCACATCCAAAAGCTTATTGTCAATCTCATGTTCTTGGTGACCGTCTCAGTAAAAGATAGTCACGTATCCAAAATTAGAACCCGGCTGTTGCAAACTCTGGGGAAATAAACCTGAGGTGTAAATGAAAAATAGGGTTTTAGAGACAAATATAGTCTGTTTCCAGTGCTCTCTTTGATGACTTGGTGGCAAGCAGTCTCCAAACTTTCTGGCCCTTCAGCAGTGCTTCTAAGCAAGTTGTGCAACTGCAGGTGACATCCTATGGTTTTGTCCCCACTGCTGTCAGATACAAAGACTTGGTCACCCTTGCTCGTGAGCAATGTCTAGGAGTCAGCAGATACCAGGGGATCTGACATAGGCATAATCACAGGTAGTCCAGTAACAGGGCTTGGGGGCATTTTCTGGTAATCCGGCTGGGGCAAAGTTCATAGTCCCTGATTTAAGTGGCCTCAAAGCCAGAGGTCTAATCCAGGTTAGTCATGCCAGGCTTTCCCTACAATAAATACAGAAGAACAGGCACTTCCAGAGGTCATTTTGTTGCAGCCAAAGATAAATGCATAAGAAAAGGAAGATTAATTGCCCTCAGGAGTTGTTTATATATCTAAAACAAAAATAGAGGAATCCTGAGATGAACAGTTTAGGCATCTAACTTTTAAACATCCTCAGCTGGGAAAGATGGATCCCATACTTTATTGGAAAAGCTAATTGTCAAAAATCAAAACATTTTGAGGCAAAATGTTGTTTTCAACACATCTCCCAATGTAAGAGATACTAGGTGGAAATGACGCAAACTTCTTCTTTCAGTATTAAAAAATACATATATTTATGTTTGAAATGGCTTTAGTCATTGAAGAAAGCATAGGCTGTTGCCGTAGAAATGCACTAGAATGTGTGAAATGCAGACAAAGCTGCAGGGAAGAAAGGGTTACTATAAAAATGGTAAAATATGTAAAGGTTAAAATCATGGCACAGCATTCTGGGATTCACATAATTGCGGAGATGGAAAGTCTCAGTGAGCCTGAGCTGAGAAAGACTACTTTCTTCTTCCTCAGTTTTGTTCTTGGAGGAGCAGCTTAGCAAAAATTATTACACCTTTGACCCCAATTCAGAAAAGGGTATTTAAAAAAAAAAAAAATTCTGAAATTTACCCCTAATTTTCCTGGTTTTCTTTAAAAGTTACCTATTTTCTCACAGGGTAGATGACTCACTGCCTTACGGAACTTTTCTGGATAGATAGCTTAGGTGGGCATTACAGTTAGGTGACGAGTATAAGTCTCTCCTTTCATGATACAGGGTTTTAATCAAGGACTTTTTGACAGCACAAGATTAAGGAGTTTTTCCTGAAACTCACACTTAGATTCTGGAGAAAAGAAATGTCTCTTCAACAACATTTAGGCACTTTGCTGGAAAAAATTTCCCATTAAAAGGCTGGGCTTCGATTGGAAGAACATGAGTCAAAATGGCAAAAACATGTACATGGAGTCTGAGATGAGGGAATTGTGAACTGTAGAGCTGGAGCAAAGTTGACCCGAGGTCCATCACTTACACTTAGATTGTGATGCATGGTATGCTGGAGGTATTTAAATATATCACAGGAGCCTATATGGAGGGCGGGGGGGGGGGGGGGGGTGTGAGGGGAAATGCCTCCCTTCTTTCATCTTAAACCCAACAGGTTGTTACTGCTCCTGCTGACATCAGTAATGGTAGAGAGCAGAACGAAAACCCCACTCAAGGGCACTACTCATTTCCCTCTGGCACAGCCAGAGCCCGTCTCTGTCTGTCCTCCCATCAAGCATCCTCCTTGTCATTTAAAACTCACCAGTATTAAAACACACCCATGGCATTTACACTGCTGAATCCATCCATTGCCGCAAGTTGGGGGCTATTGATACTATTGATTGGTTTGATCTCTCTTATGATGCAGATCAGAGCTGTGAGATGGTACCAAAAATTAAGATGGCTCTCGTATACAGAAAAGCAGTAAAAGCTTGCAGGATGAAAAGTGCATGGGGTGAAAAGCAGAGCAGACTTCTCCATTAAGGAATTGTCCAGTTCATCATCAGCTATATCTGCTCTTTTGCAGGTGCAGGAGGTGCTGAGATTGATGGAGGTCCCTGTTAGCAGCTGCACACCCGCAGCTCCTCTAAATGTCAGTGCACCCTGCAGAAAACAACCACAGAATTAGGCCCTCCAGGAGAGATATCAACAGACATCCTTGCCCCAGATTTTAACATACTGAATATAGGCAGAATATGCAATGTTTTTCGGCCTGATCCAATATACTGACCCAAGATTAGTGCTGCTATTTCCATTTACCAGAGGCTTCTTGCCCCACAAGCAGCCCCACTCCCTGGAGCCCTAGCTCTGTGGTTGCACATTTCTGCTGCCAGGTTATGTTCAACAGTCAACCAAGGAGGTGTAACATTTGGGAGGGAACCAAAGTAGCTTTGAGGCTAAATAGTATTTATGTGAGCCAAATTAAAGAGTATCAGGAAACTGTGCCAACTTCTGACCTCTTACAGAAAATTCTATAGCAAAAACTGCCCTTGTTTTCTCTTCTTACTGATCAGAAAAGGTGGTCCCTTTCTCAGACAGGGCAATTTTGTCAGCCTCACAAAAAAAGAACCCACCCTTCCTCTTAATTGTTCTTTACTCAAACACTTAAGGAAACATGATATTTATGCTTCAAAAAATCTGGAAGTATGTACATATATGTACCTTGCGCAGTGTTTTCTCCCCTGTATAGGAAGGAGCATAAGATTGGACTTGTTCCAAATCATGTTGAACACGCCACCTGGAAGGAACAGAGACATCTGGAAAATCATTCCACAATCTCTGAGGAAATTACAGGAGAAATACCGGATGATTGGAAGAACAGCCCTTTGTGGGATTCTTACTTTATCAGCCAATTTCACTTAGATTTTTTTCCTAAGTAGCATATGTTCAGAACTTTAATAAGAAATCTTTGAGTTCTGGGGGTTTATTTATTTGTTTATTTAATTTTTCTTGTAAATGAAAAAAGTTTTAGAAATTTCACAGGTGGCAGGGCAGGGGGTTGGGAAAAGAGCTGGAAAAAATATATCCTGTAGTTCACACTTTACAGTGCAATAGTGGGAAGGATTGCTCCCTCACCTGGTGCCTGGAGGAGGCTCAGTGAGCCCACAGCAAGGCTCAGCATGCCTGGACTGCAGCAGATACGGCTGCAGAAGAAGACTGCTCGGTCAGTGCTTCCCAGATTCCTCCTACAGACAAGCAGCGTTGTTTCAAGAACCAAGCAGAAAGACCCCTGGTAGGAACAAAGGTGTAGGTAAATCTGAGTCCCTGTGTGCCCACGCAACGCATTGACTGCAGTGTCCTCTGGATATGACAGAATGAGGGGCAAGGAGCATCACTACACAAGTTGTGCTTCTAGTTTCTGTGCAAAGCCCCTGATGTGGAGCTGCTATATCCTATTCTGCTGCGTTACAGTTCTTGTATTTTGCATTCTAACCCCAACATTGGAGTTATATACTCCCATCGGGTCAATTTCGCTTTGAAATCACCTTCTAAAACTTAAAAAGTATCTTGAAGTACACATGGATGGCACAGGAGGAAACCCTGGACTATGTCAGCCCAAACTGTTCTCCCATTTCAGTAGATTTGATAGCATAGCAGGAAGCAAGAAGGGTCAAATCCAGACCCACCAACTTCATCTGAACACACTTGTTATGCAGTGTTTCATTTTTTTGTAATTAGAGGAGGTGTGCAGGAGTGTGGAGGATGACAAGACGTAGATCCCAGTTCATAAACATCTTGAGCATTTGGAAGCTTTTAAGCAGCTGCTATGCTGGCAAAGTATTTCTGAACCAGCCACCTGCATATGTTTTCTGTTTTTATTAAACTAAGCTCCAAAGATGAGAAGATACAGGTGGAAGCTTTGAGCTCCATCTTTTTCCCCACCTACCCTTGTGTGTTTTAATCCTAATCTGTATCAACAAAGATGAGTCGCTTCTTTAACACATGCAGAAATTACATTGAGGCCCATTGAGGACAGACAACGAGCTTTGATTCCATAATCAATCGCTAAGAAATTCATTAGTGCCAGTACAGATCTTTCATGCGGGAGGAGCTCTCCCAATGGACCTGCCTGCATCAGAAGAGCTTGTGAGCAGCCGTTCTCTTCCGTGACGCTGGGCTCATTCCTGTGCCGGGGAATAGCCCCTTCACTGCCTTCATCTCAAGGAAGAAAAGCTTGGGAGCTTGAAGACTGAAAACTTGTCTTCACTACTGACTGCCCTTCACAGCCCCTCTCTCTCGCTGTCTTTCAGCTTGAACATGAACAGACATCCTGACCGCTCTGGGGTCATTAGAGACTTGTAAAACAAGTGTAAGGATGATGCTCGGGAATAAGTGCCCTTACAGACAAAGCATTCAAAAAGAAGTACCTACTTTTCTCTATTTACGTTTAGGGCCAATATAAATTACCAAATTTTTGGGCTGTGGTAAGCACCCATGAGTTTCCAAGGATTCATTTGAAAATAAATGGGGATGCAGCACCATTAAAAATCAGGGAAAAGCCTTTCAGGAATGCTTCTGATTTAAATATAAGCACCCTAGTTTCATTTGTAAGATTTATGTTATTTGTTTTGTTTGCAATCCCCCTTTGGTTATGTGGATTTTATACTAAAGGGAAACCAAACAAACCAGAAACAGAGAGTGAGCACACATCCCACCAAAACTCACCCAACACTTATCTGCTTTAATCACTAAAGCACTTCCTCCTAAATATTTCTAATGGAATTAGGTAACTTCTCTATTCAAAATACTGCTGAAGATAGATGTGTTATCCCTCCTCAGATGGTTAGTTAAATATGGGGAACCTGCACAGTATTTACCTTAAGTGCCCCCTAACAGTAACAGTTAAACTCTTCCCATTGCTGTTATGTGGTGAATAGCACAGGAAATATTAGCTGGGGTCATGGAGACATCTGAGGAAGCCAAGCCATATGAAAATGTGAGGAACCACATTTTGATTTTTCACCAGGAAATACTGTGATTATTTTTTATTTTCACCAGGGAGTGTAGTGACAGGACAAGGAACAATGGCTTTAAGCTGAAAGAGGGCAGGTTTAGGTTAGACATTTGGAAGAAATTCTTTACTATGAGGGTGGTGAGGCACTGGAACAGGTCGCCCAGTGAGGCCATGGAAGCCACATCCCTGGAGGCATTTAAGGCCAGGTTGGATGGAGCTTTGGGCAACCTGGTCTAGTGAGGGTGTCCCAGCCCATGGCAGGGGGGTGGGACTAGATGATCTTTGAAGTCCCTTCCAACCAAAAGCATTCGGTGATTGTATGATTCTATGAATTCACAGGAACCTCCACTTGAGAGGCTTTACTTTTAGATTTCATTCTGCACTTAATAGTAATACTTATAATTTAGCAGCCTCTCTGCATTGTGTCTATTCAGCTCATCTCAATATTTACCTGAATATTCAGGTATCTACTCGTGCTGTTTCTCATAAACTCATGCTGATGTTCTGATTTGTGCATTTTTCCTCCAGTAACCTGAATAAATTTCTGGCATGGAGTTCATGTTATACCTCCAGATCTGGGGCAGGAGTCATCCTCCAGAGGGAAGAGTCTAGATCTTTTTGTTGGTAGTAGAGAGAGCTTGCATGGTTCAATTTGCCTTTACTCCAAAATTTCAGATACTTGCACCAGGTGAAATGAGTCCCAGAGACTGTCACCTAGAGGGTTTGGAGATTTCTTTAAAACCTGATGAGAATGAAGGAAAGACACTGTTAACTACATCAGATTTTGATCTAAGCCCTCAGCAAATTCAAACTTCGCTTTCGTTCTCCCAGTTGTCCATCACTCTCACAAACACCTTCTCAAACCTGAACCATGTTCATTGAACAGCAAAGCAACCAGGTGCCATATCCATCGCCGGTGTGATGCAACTCTGCTCACTGGTGTGCCTGTGTGTTCCTTGCAGACTCTGAAACCTAGAAGAGCAGTGTCTAGATCAGGACAATGTCCAATCTCTTTGTGCCATATAGCTGCCCCCATATAGCCTTGGAGAGGGGAATATGCTGTGTGGAACTAGGGAAAGATGGCATAATGATAATAGGACCAAGTCCTTTGAACAAGGGAAGTGAACTGGGATCCTTTTTCCTCCATGAGGAAAGCCAAGAGAAGCAAGAGAAAGGATGCTAACTGAAGTACTCATCCACAGGACAGGCTTCCTCAGTGCACAAGGACACCCCCAGTGACACAGGAGTAAGCCTGTTTAAGATAATCCTGACCACTGAGGTACATACTTCTTTTGACAAAGCTCTTTTCTTCCCTTTCTTTTCCTTGACCTTGTCATTCAGTTCCTTGTGAAGTAATGTGAAAGCATCTGTTGTCTCTTTCATTTAATTTGTAAATAGGCTCCCGAAGGGCTGGCAGAGTACATGCAAGCCTGAGAGGCTACCCCGGTGTCAGTCATCACTACCAGAGGCAGGAATGCAGACTTCTGTCCCCTGGAAGACACCCTCCATGCCCATGGGAGCCTGCGTTCTGCATATCTGCTGGAAAGACATTTTAAAAGGGGCTTGGGAGATTTCTCCACCTACCTCATGTATGGAGGTGGCCAAGGGGCAGCAGGGAGCTGTAAGCATACCTCAGATACTCTTTGCATGGCTTGGACATGGCAGTTAAAATGGATTTCTGGTGTGCCAACATGCATTGAGTCAGAGATGTATTTGGCCAAACAAGCTGTTATGTTTTCTATAAAGCACAGTCATGTCTGTGTTTTCATCAGTAAGCAAAAAAAATCCACCCGTTGATGCTTATTAGACTGCATGCTAAAGATTTCTACATGTAGAGGGAGGGGAGAAGGCAAAATTAGAGTGTACAAAAGCCCTCCCTTAAGTGTGTTAGCTAGAGCAAGGAGGGTCTTTGCATTCCCTTTGCCGTATTATTACTGAGATAGTCCTTGGACCGCAGCTCAGTCATTTACTCAGTCCTTGAGACAGCAAACTTGTCACTAGCTTATGTGGTCGTTCTGCCCCACAAAAGACTGTTAAAGGCCTCAAGGTTTCACCCGTGATTGTTATGATTACTATAAATTATCTTTTTATTGCACAGTGAAATCCTCAGACACCGAGCACCTACAAAATCATGTTTCTTTCAGCAGCAGGTGCAGGCTTTCAGTTCCTGAACTGTCTCTTACGGCTGCAGAGACAGCTGAGACAGCCATCCGGAGACGCGGGAAGGAGCGTACCTGATTCCTCAGCTCCTCCGCTCTCTCATTGTCTTCACGCCTGACAGAAACAAGTCTTTCCTCTGCCTGGCAGCACACAGACTTCGTGGGTGACATGGCTTGTTCTGCTGGGCACATCTCCCCCACCAGAAATCCAGAGGTAGCATCTTCCCCGCAAGCACTGAACTGACCAAAACAGGGTCCAGAACTCTGGTTTCACAGTCTTAGCTGACAGGTGGGCAACACTAATTAGCAAATGCTTGGAAAATGTGCCTCTTTCTTTGGAAGTAGGGGAAATATTAAATCAGTATAGACTCTGACAGTTCTTAATAAATTTTCTTGGCTATAATTACATTAAAGTGAGAGTATGTAGTGTGATGGGGCATTTTAAAAAGAACCGTGTTCATCCCCTATGTGAAAATGTTGTAATATGTTTCATGTCATCTTGATGTGTTTGGTCAGCTTCAGGGTTAGTCTTCATTCTGCAATCTGCAATTGCAGAATGAAGGTGGAAGGACCACCTTCTCCTCCCAGTCTTATAAAGGGGCAACTGAGGTGCAGAATCACGGGACAGCTTGCCCGAGCTGAAGTGGCAGAGTTGGTTTTAAATGTCAGGATTTCAAACCCCTCAAGGCTGTCAAGAACTTTAGCCCCAGCCCCAGCTCCCACTTTGTGGTTTTATTTTAGTCTCCCTCCACAGATAACCTGCTGCCAGTCCCACCAAAGCCAGAAGCCCATTGAGGCAGCAGGAAACTCTTACAGGCAGCTTCATGTTTGCTGCCCTCTCCATCCTTGCACCCACTAAGCATGTTGTAATAAATACATAGGGACAAATAGCACCTTTATAGGCAGACCTCCATACCAAGTGGGATTTCATCCTTGCCTGCTGCTCTAGATTGAGTTGATTGGCAAAGGCAGGTAAATCCGTATCCTTTGTTTAACAAGATGGGAGAATGATGTGGAAAGCAAGAAACGCCCACTGCCCTCCCAGGGACGATGTTCAGGCTGATTTGAGCCCTTTCAAGTGGTTTCATCTCCAGCTATTTGCACTTTCCTGCCTCCCAGCCCTTCCCCACATTCCCGTTCCTGCCCCCAACTCCATCTTGCCAAGTCCTTCCACCGCTGTTATTATTTGTGAAGCGTGAGGAGAATTGTGACAAGAGAGGGATGTCATTAAACCACGCCGGGAGGAGATGTCAGCCGCCATGCAAACATCTTCCTGACACTCCACTTTCAAACGATTTCAGAAACTGCACTCAGATGATTTCAGGTTGGGTAGGCCTGTCAACTTGGATGGACGCCACGCGTTGCTTTGGTGCCGGAGACAGCTCCGGAATGTCTCAGCCGGCTGTTGCGCACAGGCATACGCAGCCCCGTCCCCACACACACAACTGCACATCATTATTTTTATGCCACTCCAAGACAGATATCCTTGAATGCTGTTGGAAGCGTCAAACTTTCACTGCAAGTGAAAGCTTTAACATTTAGAGGGTTCTTGTGTAATGCAAATGAACCGGAAAGGTAGGAAGGCATCCCAAATGCCACTCAATGCATTTATAAAAAGATAAGGTGACTGTGTCCTACCCTACCATATCACTTCATTACCGAGTGTCAGCGGAGAGCCTGGCAGCTTGATTGGTTGATGAAATCACATGACCTAAGTGTTATCTTGCAAAAACACATGAAATTACTAAGCTTGAACAGCAAAGAAGTATAAATATCCCCACAGTTTATTCTCATCAGCCAATCAAACACTATGTATCTCTTTATTTCCTTGTATTTTTTCCTCCCAGTGGGGAAAAAAAAAAAAAATTTCCCCATCCAATTTATAATTCAAGATATTTTTCTATCTAATGTATTTATATTATTTTCTTCAATATCTAATTGAAGTGCTTTGTTTATGCATTATTCATTTGATCTTTGTTTTCCGTCTTCATTGTTAGCTTCCAATGCAATTTTAATAGGCTCATGGTCAGAGATCAGGGTGGCAGACACTTTGATGCTCTGTTAATTCACTGACGAAAGGGCAGGAAAAAAGTGTGAGTAAGGGAGTCTTTAAAGCCAGTTTCTGATCCAGATACAAGCTGTCCCATGTTGGGATGTGCCTACTTTTCACAGGGGCAGATTTCCTGACTTTGCTGTGGTAGTCAGTTAGGTGTTTGAGTGTCATGCTAACAGCAAGCGGGAATTAAAATGTAATTGCCTGAGCTTCTGCAGATGTGGGACATTAGCCAGTGCCTGCTGAGGTCTGTGGAAATAATGCAATCTGCTGCTCTTCATCCTTTCAACGTCTCTGCTGAACTGCTTGTACAAGTAAACAGAGGTGAAGGTGATGGATGGGGCATGCTAGACAGGAAAGCGGGTTGGTTTTCAAAGTTTTCTGGTATGTGGAGCAGTACTGTGCAACCAGGAGTGTATACTAGGCTTGAGTAACACATCACTCTGCAGGCTGTGACGCAGACACTAGACAGTACAGTCTGCCATGTGCCTAACCAGTTTTTTAACTCAAGGCAATGGGGTCTCAATTGAGTCTCCACCTCTTGCATGTCTCATAGGCATGAATTTTGTTATGCTGTCACTCACTGACTCACTGCTAAGCTGTTTTTTGTGAGCAAAAATCCAGAACTTCTCTTTTAGCTGAAATACTGCAGCCGAGCCCACTTGAGATGTGTAAGATGTGGAGTCAGTGCTCACTCTAGCCAAAAGCTTACTTTCAGTTTTATTATTTTCTTCCCAGCTGATGTCAACAAAGGCATTTTGCAGTAGCCAAAGAGTTAATAACAGTGTAGGAGCTATAATTCAGCCTATGAAAATAATTTATGGATATTCTTGGCATTTCTGGATATCAGCACAGCTGTAGCTCTGTCTTACCAATGAACAAATATTCTTGGCCAAGACACCAGCTCACACAGCCCATTAAAGGCAGCTTCTGTAGGAAGGAGCACATGCAGCAAGCAATACTAACTTGAGTTTACAACTGCTGCCCACTGAAAGTTGGCATGGACAGGTAGTGGAAGTATTAAGTGATAAAAGGCATGGAGCATTGAAAGTGACAGGCAGCAGATGTAAATAGAGGTAATTTTGTGCAATAACCCACCAAATTCCATTTTAATGAACTTAGCTCTCCAGCATCCATGAGACAAGACATTGCTAGACAAGAGAGAGTGAGAGGGAGGTCCACAAGCAGTGTCATGAAGACAGAGGCTGCTAAGAAGTTGCAGCAGCAATCCCGCAGAGTGCACACTCATATAAGTAAACCCACCAGCCAGCTTCAGTTTGCACCAGTGACAGGAACGTCAGTAACACCAAGGATGCCTATGGAAGAATCTGTACTCACAGGATGATGAAAGGAAAGACATGAGGAGTAAATTATGCATTGCACATTCTAACAAGAAACCTGGCAGCGGATGGTGGAAATAAGGGAGATTTGTGGGAGCAGTGTTTGTCTGGTACCAGTGTGTCTTTGCCTTCCTTCTTTCCTTTGTTTTGCACATTTATTCCCCTTGAATTAATTCATGGAGGAGAAACAGATGCCGTCAGGGTTTAAAACAACATTTTCAGTAGCTTGAAACTAGTGTTTGAATGGAGGATGTCAGCATTTCCTCTGAATTGTACAAATCAGTGGCATTGTAACAGGGCTATTGTTTGTGGATGGTGGGTTTTTATTAGAGATTCTTCAGGTCAGTTGCTTAAAAAACATTTTTCGGAAAAATCTGAAACTTAGAAATTCTCTCTATTTGTACATCATTTTCAAAGTTTGGAATTAAGGTATTCCAAGTGTTTTGGACTTTCTCACCAGAATAAAACTGTGTTTTCTGGAGCAGAAGTTCCTGACTTGAGTTCCGTTTTCTTCATGTTTGACTGACAGCCATTGATACTTGAATGTGTAGTGAATGAAGTTTCACTGTCTATCTGAACTCAATTGGCTCATATTTTCCCCTAACCAAATATACAAATGATCAGAAATCTATGAAGCTTAGAATGGAAAAGTGACAAAGTGGTGTCTTCATTATTCTTTTCTCATCAAGGATGTAAGTGTCAGATTTTCCCATGTTGTAGCTGTTTCAGACTCAGCATTCTCATCCTCAGTGTTTGAAATTATGTCGCTTTAGTCTTTGCACATGATTAGAAGAGATGACCATGAAATCTCTTTTAGAAACTATTTTTGTACAAAATGCATCAAATGCACATAAAATAGCCTCATACAAGCTATTGCTAGATACTTCAAAACCTTGTTGGCAAGTCTGGTTCTGAATACACTAAGGAAGCATAGTATAGCTGATGGGCTTACCATGGGGAAAAAAGGAAAGAAAATGAAAACATCAATGAAAATATTACTGTTCTCTGTGGAAAATTTAATTTTTACTCAACTCCCCTCATCTTCTATCTGTTATAAAAACAAGTGCTTTAATAAAGGCATGTCCTTACAAAACCTAGATACCAGTGGAAATTTAATTTTCTATGTCAAAAAAGTTTTGAGGGGAAATTTTCAACCTGCCCTGAAACAGCAAGTGTGGTACAAGAGCACCCTTAGTCAAGCCCTTGTTGTGCTTGGTTGTTCTTAAATGCTGTTTGTGGGAATCCAAAACAGCCATATCCTTGACAAGTGAAAAGAATCAGAGACTTCACATGTGAACAGAAAAGGGACTGTCTCCCTTTCCTCATGGACCTGGCCCCTTCTAAGGGTTCAAAAGAATTTACTGCATAGTGGGGAGCTATCTTTCTAGCATAGGAGGAGGAGTAAAATGGGGAACAAAAAGAGAAAGAAAAAGAAGCAAAAATTCCACTTGATTAGCTTCTTAGCATCAGTTGGATGTGACAACTCTTTGAATATGGATGAAGTCTACAAGAGGGATCATCTGCCAGCAGTAGTTTTTACCAAGGAAGTAAGTGATGCTGGAGGTCGGAGGCCACCTGTCTCGCCAGCTAATGAAAGAATTGTGGGAGACAGAGCTTTTCTATCTGATTAATATAAGGGCTGTAATTCCTGCCCTTCCCATCCCCACACCTTCTCTGCTCTCTCTTTTAAAATGACACCAAGGCTATTGTTATTGTAAGTGGGATGTGAAAGAGACCGTCCTAGGAAGAGCTTTGCCACTCATAAGTGATATTTTGGCCAATAACTTGTGCCAATCTCATCCTCCCACACAGATTCTGGAAGGGAAAAGCAACTCTTTGCTTTATTCTCTGCCAGATTTTTTTTCCAATCATGCTGGGAGCTGAAAGTCACCCTTGATATTCAAGAGGGAGAAACGCAGTGGTTGGAATGGGCTGATTAAGTGGGAATATATATAGGGGTGGGAGAGTTAGAAGTAAGTCAGGAATGCCTTAAAGGTAGCAAAGACATTTTAGGATATAAATGTTGTTACAGGGTTACAGTAATCCAGCACCCTTTCTCGAGCAGTGGCCAGCAGGATATTTAGCAAAACCATATAAAATCAGGGAAAATGCAGAGTTCCAAGGTACATGTTCTCTATGGAGTCGTTAATATGGATAATGCATCCATACAACAGAGAAAGTTTGAGTCCCCAGCTAATATATATGTCAATGTAGGCAAAAACTACATCCATATCACTGTAAGCACATTCCCTATACATAAGGACAAATGATTGCAAGCTCACACTTACTGTACTAAGCTGTCCTTCACCATGCAAAAGGTTGCCCATTAGGAACAGTTTCAGGCCTGTGCTGTCTCCTAACTACACCTAGATGAGGTTCAAAAGAGTAATGGCCAACACTGTGCTAACAACAGCAGTTTTCTAACACCCATAAGACATTGCCCTAGTCCACTTTCTGGCCCAATTTACAGCAGAGGTAACATAAATAATCGTTTAGGTAGATCTCCTACTTGGCCCAAGGCCTCCATACTCATCCATTTGAAATGCATGCAGGCAGAAGCAGACCTTCAGGTAGCACCATGGACACATCCCAAGAACAGGTAATTTGAGGGTCTCTGAATGTCTGACTCAAAAGTAGATCTAGGCATGTAAAATTTCACACCACCCAGTGCAAGGTAAACACTGCCACAGGAAAGCAGAATGCAAATGGACCTAGGATTCATAGGGATCAATCCAAGTTTTACAAAGTAAAGCATAGACCCGAGCCTTATGGTCCCCAGGCAGAAGGCCCCTCTGTTGCCTCAACAGTAGTCACTTTCTGCCTCAGACTTTCTCAGCTGCAAATCTTTTACAGGCCCTCATCTTTTCACGGTGTAAATCAGTAACCTTCAGTACAGCTCTGGTGGTTTTCAAAAGCAGATGACTTGGCTCACGTATTTCACAGATAGACCAAAGACTTTTCTTGACCTCTCTATAGTAGTGCTGGGTTGATTGTCTTATTTATTTACCTGGTAAATGCCAGTCAGTGAATTTAAGATGTTGTCAGAGAGCCTGAATCTACACAGGTCTTCCATAGCAAGATCAGGTTTCACAAAGTTTAATTAATGCTGAGGATAAGACATTTTCCCCTCCACTGACAGAGGAAGAGAGAGAGGAAGCCTGGAACTTCTCCATTGTTGAGCTATCACTCAAAAACTTTGCTGCAACATCAATCGATAACTATGCAATCGAGAAAAGATGCATATAGCAAGGCAGCTGCTCCCATGATAACACCCAAACATGGACAGTTATAAGGGGCTGTAGTGAAAGATACGTCTGTCCCAAGGTGCTGTGAAGTGTCCTTCTTCAGCTCCGTCTGGAAGGTACAGAGAGATGTTTAAAAACCCCTTAGCCCAGCCCAGGTCCACCAAAAAAATGTCACTGCTGTTCTAGTGAGAATGGGTACGATTTAATCACCAGGTGTAGCATTTTATTGGCTCGCACTTTCTAAGGTATTGTAGCAAAATTTATTAACAGAATTTACACGCCACTGGTGTGAAAGTCTTTACTTGCCTACTGATAAAGGCAAAAGCTAGGACAGGATTACAGATTGCATTTTTAAGTGGCTTTTATCTTTTGCAGATATATATGTATGTATATATAGTTTACCTCTTTTGAATCTGTGTGCTTATGTAAGTGTGGGTGGTGGAGAAGGAGAGCTGTTTATATCTTACTTCTAATTTTTCTGTGCATTTTAAGGTCTTGATAATATTAAGAAAAAAAAAAGAAGGGTTCAGTAGAGAATTGATACAGATAATATAGTGTTTCCTCTGCAGAGTGAATATTTGCACTTGCAGATGACAGGTTGTGCACTGTTGTGCACATTTGGCACCTCAGCCCATAGGCGTTCAATCTGAAATTAGAAGCATTTATTTCTGTGTGCTGTTGCACAGCCAGCTTTAGGGAAACCATAGCCCTGTTAGGTTCCGTGTAATCCTGTTAGTGTCCTGAACAGCTTTAAAGGAGGAACTCACTTTTAAACTAGTTGGGCAGGTTTAATATTCCCTAAATTTACTCACATCTAAGGCATCTAATTGAAATGTAGATCCTTCCATCTGAGCAAGTCACTCGAGACTTGCTGTATAGAATGCAGGGAGAAAAGTGCCTTTTCAGAGGAAGTGTGATTTGGCTGAAAGTGGTAGTCTGTTTTAGGATGAGAGTTGGGCCCTTGACTTTGCAGACCAGATCCCCGTTGACAACAGAAGAAAGGCAAAATTGTTAATCTGGGATGGAGGCATGTCTTCTTGTGAACATGTAGGTTTGGATCCCACCCTTTGAAAAGCCAATCTCTAAATCTGCAGATTCTTCAAGTCAAAATTAATTTTCTTTGTAGACATAACAGAAGATGATATTCTGGATTACAAGGAAAGAAGGATTTTGGTCAAATATTTTATTCATTGGAAAAGAAGAAAAAAAAATAGCTAAGCATGGAACGAAAATATATGCATGCTCCTATCAAATAATAAGATACCATGATCAATTCACTTGAGTGAAAATGTGAAAATTCTATTTTGCTGATGAAGCATATTTAAACAAAGCCTTTTCTTTTCCTTTTTTTCTTCTAATTTTCATTTATTAATCTGCTTGCTTTTAATGAAAAGGGAACAAAACATAGCAAAATAAAAAGGAAATAAAAGTTCCATTTTTGACTAAGGAGAGTCACTCTTACAAACTGAAAAATAGCTTTTTAAAATTATTTTTTTGGTGTGCATTTTGGACAGAGAAGTAAAAAGTTAAGTAGATATTCAGCTACAGCTCTCAATCTGTGTGTAGAGCTGCCAGCACCTACCCACAGTCCAGGGGAAGAGCTGCATCCCCAGATCTGCCTCTAACTAAGATCAGTGAAGGTCACAGGTGTGTAGAGCCTGGGAAGTCAGGCTCAAAGAGATGTATAGAAGCTACATGGATACCTGTAAGATGAAAAGAGAAAGCATTCCCTGGGCAGGCTTAGTTATCAGTTTTCTCCCACACGCACATGTATACTTTGCTGCAGCAGATGGGACCAGTGATCCATCCGGCCAGGTACCGTGCCTCCAGCAGTGGTCTGTGCTTGGTGTGCAGAGGTGTGTGAAGCCTTCCCTCTCGGCAGCACCTGGCCAACTGTGCGATGAGGGACAGAAAGGACAATTTTCTCCTGAGGCCCTGGGGCACTGACCTTATGTCCTATTGACACATATAAAAATAAACACTCTGGCCAAATTTTTGGTTGATGCAGGTCACCTTTGCGCCTGGAGAGTCAAGAGAGCCTCTTAGGTTATGTCTAGGCATAATCGATGAATTCAGGCAGGGAGTCCCATAGAAAAAAGGCATCTGTGGAGATTGAAATATGGCCTTCATGAAGGGTCTGCAGCAGAGGACGGGCCATGCCCAGTACACCTCCCTCCACCATGGACCGATTATAGCTCATAGCAAGAGCCCTTGAAACAGTGGATTAACCTGTCCTTGATGTAGATTTTTTGAGGCTTCTTCTCCCTCTTTTAGATTTCATGATGATTAAAACCGCTGGGTACTGCCAGTCATTTTCAGTGAATGAAGCCCCACATCTATGCACCTGCCTGAATTTGAAAAGCAGAAGACTAGAGACCCTTGTAGACATCCCACAAAGTCCAGTGCTAGGGAGTACAACTGTGGCATGCTTGGCGCAAACATGTTTCTCCTGGATATTTCTTATGACAGCCTCACTGGGAATCCTTTGGTTTCGCATGTAATGGGAACCATTGAGGGAGGGTTTGAAGGAGAGAGAAGGGAAACTGGAGATTCAAATCTGGCCAGTGACTACTTTAGAGTTGGCTTTCTTGATCGTTTTATCAGAGTCTTAAATTGGTGTTTTCTTAATGGGGAAAAAAGGGAAAAGAAAAAGAGGCATTTAAAGTAAAGCCAGCAGTTCAGCTCCAGATCTCCATAACACTTTCAAATGAAGGCATTTCCACAGAACACATTTTATTCCTGAAGACATTCTTCAGCTTGAGCAGAGGGGATTTGCATCTGTAAAAAGGACGGAGGGAAGGAGACAGCAAGGCTTAGCCTTTGAATGCATCGCCAGAGCTGGAGGAGGGGAAAGCCTGAGGAAGGGGGTGTTTGACCCTCACCTGAGTAGCAGAGAGACCGGAGACAAAGCAAAAGCATTTTCCTCTAACAGTCCCACCTCCCTCCTGTTCCCCAAGTCTAGCAGGGAAATCTGAGCTACAATCTCCTATTGTCAGGGGGTAATAAATAAATAAATAAAGGCCCAGATTAGATAACAACAGCCACAACAACAGCAAAACATGTAGCTGCATCAGGAGCAGGAAGGATCAGCGTTTGCTTTAATTAAAAAATCTGCCTCCATTGATTTTTTTTAAAAGGAACACATTTGTAGGGAGATGAAGAAAATGTTTCCCGCCCCCCCCACCACCACACACACACACCCCCCCCATCTTAGTTCAATGAATGGTGTATGTCCGCTGTTAGCTACCAATACGCCTTTGATCATTTTATTGCTGTCTGTAAAACTAAAATAACTCTGCTATGGCTTTTGGTTTGTTGTGGGGTTTTTTTTCCCCATCAGATTGTGAATGTTAGGAAGGGAGTGGCAATAGACAGATCTACTTGGGAAACATCCTAATGAGGGTGGGGGAGAGACAAGGGAGAGGGGAAATGAGAATAAACACACAGTGTTGCAGCTGGGGAGGTGGGATCAGACTACCAGCACCCCTGTGCCTGAAACCACCAAGTGTAAAAGACATAGCTAAGAAAACCCAAAATACCTGTACCTACTGCTCCCAACTGCTAACACTCCTCTCCAAACATTTATAATGATTAGAAGCATGTTGGTTTATTAAAATTACAGGGAAGCATGTGTCTGAGCTCAGATTCTGCTGGGGTGCTTCATCCTCTTGTGAGGTCTGGGTGTGGAAATCGCTGGTCCCTCAGGAGGGGAGACAGGGAGGACAGCCTTTTCATTGCATGAGCTGGCACCTGGTAGTGCAAAGCCAAGCATGGAGAGATGGAGGTGGCTGGCACAGAGTGGCCCTCCTGCCCAGAGCAAGAGACTAGGTAGATGGCAGTGGGTCCCACCTCTGCTGCCAACTAGCTCGGCATTTGTATGGAAATCGCTTGCCTTTCCTGCTGTAAAATGAGCTTAACACCACTTTGTCTGCCTCCCAGGGCCTCCTGAGGGTAAGGAGATTAAAGATGTGGAAGCATGTGGGCAGCGCGGTAGTGGGGACCAGAGGCCGGCGCAGCACAGCCTGCGCTCGGAGGGATGCGAAGCTTATTGTGGCCACGCAGGGTTGGGTCCTGCTGCCTCCAAAGTGGCCACCTCTCACAGCAGCATGAGAAGCGCTTTGCAGGTGATGGCATTGTGGCAAAGTAGGCTTGTTGTCTAGCCAAGGAGGGGATTTTAATACAGCCTCCATCCACCTCCCTCATACCACCTCAGCAACAGCAGCTGGCTCAGCATGCTGGGGCTGTCTCTGCTTCTTTGTGCAAAATCCTCCCCCTTCCTCCTGCTTGCGTCAGTGACCTGTCCTAGGGCCAGGACCACTCCCTTACATTAAGGGGAGGGCAGAAGAAAATCGGTTTGTCCTGCAGTGTTGTGGAGTCTGGAGCTGGCCTGGGAAGACATCAGTAGCAGTAGGGAGGTGGGGAGAGGCCCAAGCGGGACATCTCTGCTGGGGACTGAGGGTTGGCACAAGCTGCTCAAGGATGCCCAGGAGTAGATGTCTCCTGCCCCTTTTTGCTGTGGGTGTTTTGTGAACAGTCTCTGAAAGACATCACTGTTTTCCACAGGCCTGCATCATTGTGACTGTCAGTCCACAACTTCTCAAGGGCTTGGGAGGTGCACAGAGTAAGGCTTGGCATCCCAACAAACAACAGCTGTTTTCCTAGCTCAAAATGTTGATCAACACCACTCTTAATCTGTGCATCTCATACCACAGTTTTTCATGGTGATTTCTGCCCAGGAAAAGAGCAGGGACGTTTTTCTTTCCCTGGGGACACCATAGCATGGGCCACACAACACAGGGTCAGAGCACTGGAGCTTGCTCCTAAGTGGCCTCCTCTCCATTGGCTCCGCATCTCCCATTCATAGACAGCAAGGACAGCATGAGAGGGTATGTGTGTGTGCATGTGTACCCACTATATTAATACATATGTATGTGTATTTTTACATATCAGTTCTATAGGGCTCAGCAACATCAAAAGGAACCTGGATAATCAGAGCAGAAGATATAAAAGATCAAACAGAATATCTTTTAAACAGATCTGAGAAGCTTAATTTTCATCCAATGTTACTGCAGGAGCTTTTCCTTCTTTTTTTTTTTTCCCTCTCTCTGTTTTTTTTCCCACTTCCATGAGTTTCTTTGATCTGTTTTGATGTCTTTTTCAGCTCCTCTTTCAAAAAAATTCTTTCAAAATCTCTTTTTTTTTTTTTCCTTTTCCTTTCCCCCAAAGTCATGAAGGCTTCTAAGAGTGAGAAACTAGCTACATGCAGCATCTCCCCACACACTTTCCTCCCCACAATGCACATGTACTACACAGTCCCTGCTCTGCTCAGAAACCTCTGACTCCAGGGCAGAGGGATGAAATTAAAACTGCACTGAGTGAAATGTTATTTCCTTCATGTCAAGGGTTTTCAACTCGGTCACTTTTGAGTCCTGTTCGGGGTTTGAATTGGACTACATTTGTGGCGAAAGCTGTTCCCTCAGTTGTATGTCTAGCAAAAGGCCAACTTCACAGAGAAACCCGGCAGGCTTCATTTCAGACCTGTGCTATCAGTTCTCATTGACAAGGATGTGAGCGTAGGGTCAGGTCACCTGGGTTTTTCCTTTGATTTCCATAAGGCCTGGACAAAGTTACTTAACTTCCCAGCCTAACTGCTGAAGAAGTTACTAACTTCTGCAAATCTGCTATGCCTATAGGCAACAAGGAAAATTTAAATTTCATCCATGGATGAAAGTCACTGGAGAGGAAATGCTCTTTCTTCAGAGCTCTGTGGCATATTTTCTGCTCTGGTTGGGGGCTCCAAACGCTGCCCTGGTGCTCCCAGGTGGCTTGAGGTCTGGGGTCCCTTTTAGCTCACATCCCCCCCAAACACTGCAGTACCAAGCTCTGGCACATGCCATCGCCCCATGCCACACTCAGCTGTAACACTTTGACCTTGACACCCTGGCATTGGCACCTCCTAGCATTTCTCTCCCAGCCACATGTGGGGCAGTTGTCACTCCCCACATACTCCCAAACAGCCTCCTGTCTCCTGGATGCCTTTCCCATTCCTGATTTTGCTCTCCCCAGCTGTAGTAGGCATGCTGCTAAAAAAAACCCCTTCTCCAGTGCAGGGAGTGCTCTCCGGCACTTCAGACCAGGCTCTTTGCAGCAAGTACCAAGCACAAGGCAAGGGCTGAAGAATATCATCTAAGTGAAGCCAAGTAGAATTTGTATGGCAGGGCACTGTAGGGGATGACTGTCTGCTGGGGACAGGGCAGTTAAAGCCAAAACCCTTTTGCACCGACCCTAAGCAGGCTGCAAGCAAAGTGTCCTGGACACCAAGGCTCGTGCTTCCTGCATTAAGGCTCTGCCTCCCTCAACAGATAGCGACAGAGCAGTAGGAGTGCTGATCCTGTGCTTCTAATTAATATGATTTCCGTCTCCCAGAGTGTCCTCGGAGCCCAGATAAAATGTGGAAAGTGTAAATACTGTACACAGACACACAGACTCACCAGACTGCCTCGTCTTTCAAGCCGAGTTAGTCTTTCTTGCAGCAAGCAGATGAGCTCAGAGGAACTGGGAAAAAAAGACTGAGCTATTACAGCACAAGTTTTGTGTGAAACCAAAACTGCCCTGCAGATTGGAAATCTATTTTCAGTCATTCCAGTTCCTTCCAAAATACTAATAATAATAATTGAAATTCTGAGGCTTTTCAAGTAATTTTTATCCACCAGCCTCCTCTGAAGTACAAAGCCAGCTCATGCCTGTCAAGCCAGCTGGGCTGAGCTCAATCCGAGACACAGGGTGCCAGAAATTTAATCCTGAATTTCCCAAATCTAATCGAAACGGCACAAGCCGTGATTAATAATTCACTACTTTATTACTGATACGATGCCTCGGACTATCACAGCATCTGAATAATTGATTTGCCAAGAGGGGCGACATGTCCTATCCTAAAGCAGAGAAAGTTTGACCGAAGAGTTGCTGTGTAAAGCTGGCTAAATGCTTTTAAATAGTTTGAGTCCAGATCTCTGACATTCACTTGGTATCTAAGGACAAGCTGAGAAGAGGCAGCCAGGGAAGTTTTATACCATCCTCTATGGTACAGGTCATATGTCTAGAAACATGGTCAAAGAGATAGCATATAAAGCACTGCTTTATACATGGGGAAAAAAAAGATGAGAAAAGACTAGAAGAGAAAGAAGTGAAGTTACCAGAAGGGAAAAAACCCTTACCTTTAAACCTATGCATAGTGCAAATATTAACTGCCTTTAGAATTGATTCGTTAGATCTGTGTCCCTTTCCTTCCAACCTGATCCCTGCTTTAACTCACACTAGTTCAGATCTGCTGAATCTAATGGGTGGTAAAGGCCAGCAGAAGAGCTGAGCAAAACTTGGTGTAACATAACCAGACTTTGTATTTTGTTAGCCTGGAAAGTTGACAAAAATCTGGGGGCAGAGCTACCGTGCCTCAGGATTAGAGGCAAGTTTGGGTTAGAAATGGTGTTTCAAAGCTCTCCAGAACTGACACCCCCAGATCTGAGTGTTCAGAAACCTTAGAGATAAGCAGTCAGTATTTCAGCTTGAACAGTGAACAAATTTTCCATCTCACATCAAAACTGGACCTTATTTTAACAGATTCTCCCATTTATAAAATACAAAATTTATAAGATATCAAGAGCTGGTGCACTCATGTTCCACCCCTTCCTCTGGATGGAGAAGACCTCAGAGTACGTTAAAACACTGCTATCATATTGATCGATGTGGGACGATGACAAAGCCACAGAGGTAGATTTCTGCAGTATCAGAGGGACCTTGGTGAGGGCCTCGTCAGGGCATACCATGGCACTCTGTTTAGAAAAGTACGATTTTAACTGTTTATCTCCTGACAAATATGTAATGTGATAGCTCTACTGGGAACCAGTACCACATCCATGCAGTTTTCCTGAAATTTTCAGAGTAAAATGGCTGTCTCTGGCACTTTCAGGAGGCAAAACATCACAAACCAAAGCATCTTAGCTGCTTGCTGAAAAAGCACTCCTTTGTCTTTCTTCTCAGTTTATTTTAACATGGAAGCTTGTCACCTACTGAGCTAGTAGTGAAGGGGTTAACCTAATTGGGGTTGTTTTCTCCCCCTCTCCATTTTGCTTTTGGTAGTTAAATCGAAAGCAAGTGGTACTGCCTTATTACTATCATTGTGCTGAGATATTGCATTAAAGGAGTTTAGGGTTTCAAATTGAATGTCAAATATAATATCACAGTGGAAACTTGAAGTGTGCAGCTGAGCTGCTCAGCTCCACAGGGTTAATGCTGCCAGCCTATCTGCCCAATAGCACTCCGAGCAAGTCATCTCCATTTCAGCCCACTGAGCTCTCTTCAGATGCTCACCAGGACTTGCAGGCAGGAGAAGGGGGCCCTGATGGATGTCAAGCAGCTGCAGATGGAAGCAAAGAGAGTTTGGTGTAACGAATTGATTGCTGAGGAATTGATTGGAGTTCTGTATTGCCTCAGCTGTAGCAGCCGATCATAACTAATCAACCCTTTGTCACTTCAAACTGGAGCAGTCTCATGCATGGACCAGGGACGGAGAGAATGTCTTTCATTTTCCTTGGTAGAAAAGTTCCTTGTTGGAAAAGAACCGTGGCTGTTGCCATATGACTTTTCTACCCCAGTGTTCAGAAGATGAATTATTTGAGTTTGGAGACATATTTTTAGGGGCACAGGCACAAGCTTTTCAATGCCTACCCCCAGTTCTACATTTTTTTTTTCCTTTCTAGGTCTGATTTATCCTTTTCTTCAGGGAACATTAATGACAATAGATGGAAAAAGTGCATAGTACTGCATAGAGGCTTAATACAGCATGCATGTTTGTATCCTCCTGTAAAAGCGAACAAAAGTGTGCAAAAGCAAATCACTGGGAAATGCAGTTTAGGCCTATTCATCTATTCATGGTTTGAAGGAATCTATATGTAGCTTAGAGAACAAATTCCCATCAAAACTAATTTCTCTTCAGTCTAACAAGTTGTCACAGTGAAGAGTTCCTGGGGTAAATCCTTTACTATGGTATCTTTTCCTCAATGTTTGGAGTATTACTAGTGTCGGTCATCATCCCCAGCCTCACTGACATCACTGTAGTTGTCTCCTTCTTATACCAAAGCTAGAGTTTCTTAGAAAACTTAACTGACAACAAAACTGTCCTTCAAGCGCTGGGGATATCCTACGCTTAGCCTATGCTTTTAGTCCACTGAAATAATTTGAAAGTGCCTTAGAAATGTTCATAGTCTCTGGGTATAATCAATTTCAGTATCAAGAAAACTTTCTGACCTCCTTTTCTCCCTTCTTTCCTCATAAATCCTCCCTGAATATAGCCCATGTAGGATTAAAGGTTGCCTCTCCTTCTCCATTCCCTAAAGGATTGTGTCCTGGGCTGTCAGGGTTAGCCACAAGCTGCCATCTCACACTGACCAGAGGGACTAGACCACCATTTAGTGTAGGGAGGAGCTCATCAGCTACCTTGTCCTAGCTGAGACAATTACTTAGGACATACCGCACAAAGCACATCCATCCACCATATAATTCTGATACACAAAAAACTGCCTCTCTGCCATGCCCAGCCACAAATATACAGACAAGATAGGGAAGACTTAATCTCTCCAAATTCTCTGTTCAGCAAAGAAGTCGCATGTGTCCCTAAAACCATCTCTGCTCAACAAAGGACTTTGACATATGCCGGGCATAAAGCATATGCAACTTCACACTCAACTTTCAGATACGCTTCAATTCATCCATGTGTCTCAGTGCTTTGCTGAAGAGGAATGGACCAAGTCAGGCCTCCCTTGGGAAGAAACACTGTTAGCTGCTAAAGAGTACTTCTGTACTTGGCACCATCATTTGATTATAAAAAGATCTGTAACAAGCAATAATGAAGTCTACTCATCACATGAATTGTGGCATACACACTGTTAACCAATTGCACATTAAAAGAAAATGCTATTAATCCAAACTTCTGAAAGAGATGTACCATACCCAGCACAGTTGGAATATAGATACAGCTACAGTGAGAGGCACTGATGTAGGAAAGTCTTGGATCAATTCTGCAAGTGTGATACTGTTTTTTCCTCTTACTACTCCATGTCCTTGGAGTACAATGAAGAAAGATGGTAACTTTAGTTGATGCTGTGCCTTTGTGTTTGTTTACTGTGTTGCGCATTATATTGTAAAAGATTAAAAACAAAAGAAACCTAAAAACCTGCGGGGTTAAGTTAGAATTTTATAGCCCTGTTGGGAAATAGCATAGCAGGAGCAGCAGGCTCATCCTACAGATGCATTATATTTTGTGACAAACTCTGGTGCGTGCAGAACATCCATCAATCATCGAGATAATTTTCCATCTCATCAATTATGCAAATTAAACCACAAAAACTATGTTCAAATAACGCTAAGGGCCTGACATAAACCCAGGAAAGCGAGGCAACTTGGAGCGAAGGTTGAAATCCTACCCTCCCTTCGTCCTGCCATGCCCTGGCTTTTAGGAGACACGTTGCGCACGACTGCCGTGGCGAAGCAGTCTTTCTGTTCCTGCCAGCAGCTCAAGTATCAGCAAGACATGGTATGGCTGCTAGCAGCAGCTTGAGGGACAGAGTTTGGGTTGTTGACTGGTACTTAATGTCCACTCTTTCCAGCCTGATTGAGACCAGGATCTACCTTATGTGCTTGTGAGGGTGTACCATGGCCTCTAGCACCATGACCCTAAATACTCTGATGCAAATTGACAGACTGATCCACTTGCTGGGTGTGTGAGGTCAGAGTGTGGGGGGAGAAGCCTCAGCTCTCAGTGACTCAGTTTATCACCCAGATAAGCCCTACTAGAATAAAATTCTTCTTAGTACGGCGGTCCCCCATCTCTCATATGATTTAGTCCATCTTTTCTTCTTTTCTTCTGCCATGACATGACTTCATAAATGGAGTCTTATCTGGGGAGAGGAAATTAATCCATTTTGAAACAGTGGTGCAGGTGTCTCACAGGTGGCAGCCGTTGCCCATGGGAAGTTATTGTCATCCTTCGAGAGAATCTTCCGCAAAGGTGGAACAGTACAGTGAGAGTTAAATACCTCTGAGCTCAAAGTGACACGAATGACAGTGGATAAGACATTTGTCAGCTTTTCAAGGCTTTGGAGCAATCTAGCAATCAAAGCTGATGTCTTCTTACTGATGCTGTGTTGTCACCATGAGGCCTAGAGGAACTACAGACACCAATGTGGAGAGTGTAAAGAAACTGCTTAATCACAGAATAAGGAAGAGTCCACAGTGTATTGGTTACTGAACAATAATAGTGAGAACAACAACAATAGTAACTGCATAGCAAGGCTGCATCCTCCACAATATGTCAGGGCAGTGGTTCATTTGACCAAATACATGTGTCTACAGCATCTGCATCTGTATGTAAGCAAATCTTTCTTACCTGCCTCTATAGTCAACAGTGAGTTAGGCAACAGGGTTAATGGAATTTGATGAATATCCATTTCATCCCAAAGTACATTCCACCAGAATTATATTCTGAGTCATATTGACTGCATTGGTGAGGTCTCAGTTTCCTATCAGGATGTCTGGACACCTGGCTGAAAGTTTCACACCTACGTTGCAAAATCTATAGCTAGGTGGGATCCATTTCATGGTTGTCCCACATCTGAAGCATCTCATTTTGAGCACTCACAGAGGTATTTCAATCTACAGAGAGAGCAAGTCAGTGATTATAGGATTCATCTGGTTGTGCAGCACTCTGCTCTTGGAAATTCGAAATTTCTTCAGTTTTCAGGGAACTTACCAGTTTTCATCAATAGCTAAATGATACCATCTCAGACAGTATATAGAACAGTTTCACTGCAAGAACAATCCAAAGAAAATGTAAAGAGAATGGAATGTTACCAAGTCAAAAAGAAAAGATTTGAAGACAGAAGAAAAAAACCCAGGACAGGATGTTTTTTAATTCCAAATACAAGCATCATAAGACAAAAACTCATTTAAAAAATCTTTTGCACTTTTTCCTTTCTTTTCCTTTCTTTTCCTTTCTTTTACTTGCCTTCCTTCCTTCCTTCCTTTGTTCCTTCCTTCCTTTCTTCCCTCCTCTTTCCTTTCCTTTCCTTTCCTTTCCTTTCCTTTCCTTTCCTTTCCTTTCCTTTCCTTTCCTTTCCTTTCCTTTCCTTTCCTTTCCTTTCCTTTCCTTTCCTTTCCTTTCCTTTCCTTTCCTTTCCTTTCCTTTCCTTTCCTTTCCTTTCCTTTCTTTCCTTTCCACCAGAAAATTTGGAAAAAATAGAGACATTCAGAAAGATTGCTTAAATCAGTACACACACAACACAAAACAGATTTTCCCCTCCAAATTATTTCTAGTGAAGCTGCTTTGTTGGTTTTTACCTTCTGACCCTCTAGTTCTGATCACAAATGCATTACTTGTACTCCCTGTTGGTCAAACTCCACATTTGGTATGCGACCACCAGCTCTTAAATGTAAGTGAAGAACTATACTCCACTGATTTGTGTCAGTGAATCTGTATTTGGGAGATAATTGTTCACTGGGTTTATTTATTACAGTCACTCTCACAGGATCTGCATCACAGTATGGTCACAGCATGTCTCTGGAAATAAAGCAAAATGAATTGTATAAATAAATCGGGTACATTAACTCAACATGAGCTTTGCAAGCAGCAATATAGTCAATAGAACATACTAGTGAAAGTGACAGGACATTATATATTCAATGACACATGCTAACGAAGGTAACAAGAAGCATTTATTCCATAAAGCATACAAATATCATGTAGAGACAGAGGAAGTTTGAGTCACATCCAAGTAAAATGGCTTGTTTCTGGCTGGTGAACTGCACTTGACAGATGTCCTCATATACAGCAGCACCTTGCAATGATCTTTGTACACAGCCCAACTCATCTCTCATTAGCAAGACATTTTATTACCAGTCTGAGGGACCATCCTCTCAGCATTGCTGATTCCTGTCTGCCCAGCAGAAATACTGTCTTAGCCAAGAGCTTCCTGTAGGTGACTGTCTAGCCAGAGAGGGAACTTGGCACTTAGTAAAACCCACCAACTCAGGAGACACCTGAGGCACTTGCAATCATGTTTCCGGAATATTATTCACTGCTTTGTTTTCTGAGAAGGTAACTCTACACCTTCTAAGAGAACAATTTTTCTTCTCTATTTTCTAACTTTTTGTTCCTCCTTCTACTCTTTCCCACAGGGAAACCTCCTAGTGACACTGATATCTCTTTCTCCTTGTGGAGAATATCCACTGGCAGTGAGGTCTTCTGGGCTGACTGGAGATCATGGGAATAGGGAGAGGAGATACTCAATTCCTTCTCCTCTCTGTGGGAAACAATCTCTCTCCTACTCTGTCCAGTTATATAAGAAGCTACCACAGGAACAAGGGGAACTTCCTAAATGTTTGTCTGCCTGGTAGAAGTGAACATTACCTCTGCAATGACTTGGGACTGTGCTCAAAAAATGCAGGCAGTTCCATACTGAAGCTTGTCCTTAATCAGGGTATTTTGACATTCAGACCATTGCTGGTCCATCACAGTGTCATATTTCACACTGTGTTTGTATCTGGATAGTCAGTCATGCTGCTTGACTTGGGTTTTTAGCTCTCTTCTTTGGGACAACCACTTTCAAAAGAACTTGCCAGCGTATCTCTTGCATTGGATAAATATCTCCTGTTTTTCTTCTCTACCTCCACAGTGTATGATGCAAAGTCCATCAAAATTGATCAGCATCATCCCACAGACCCAAACACAGGTTAAGCCTTATTTGCATAAAACAAATTTCTTCACCCAGACTTTAACATTGTCACAAGTTGACTGGAGCTGTCCTTCTTGGAACACTGCAGCATGCAGAACAGATATACTTGTGAAATGAGTTTGATGAGGTTCAGGCTTGTTCCTGTCTCAGGAAAAACATCTAAATGGGAATGGAGAGAGATGACATTTCTTCACATTTATTTTCTTTTTCATCACTTTATTCACACTTCTCTGCCTGCTGTCCTTGTTCCCTGCCTATAGTTCATGTACTAAACCTAACCCTGTGTTATACTGAGGTAGTTCTCTGCCTCTACAAGACTTATTCAATGAGCTTTGTCCTGGAAGAGCTGCCAGTGACCACAGTAGCAGCCCCACATGCACCAGTAAGTTAAATAAGAAAAGTGCTGGCTTGTGCATTGATTTTGCCAGAATGCTGGAGGGACAGTGTAGATTAGCTAGTAGACCATAAAAGGCACTTTACAATTCTTTCATTCTCTTTCTTCATATTCAGCTTGATTCTCTCAGTCACAGGTTTTAATTAGAGAAGAAAACTTAGTTTTGGCTGTTTTCAGGTCATGGAAATTCTGTAGAACAGAAGTGATTATGGACTCAGCAAATGAATGGTTGGTTTTACAGAAAAGGGAGTGTGTTTATGTGTGCACACGTGTACTAATGTAGTGGACATAACTCAAATGGAAATAAAAGCATCAGAAACATCCTGCAGCAGCTCCAACTGACCAGGAAAAAGCATAATTTTATGTCACTGAGGAAACACACAAATTACATACAGCATGGTTTAGTAACGCTAATCCCCCTTCCCTTTCCTCATACCTATTATTCCTTTTAAGAAATGGTTTACCTTTGAACCTGTCTCTCTTCAGGATCCACAGAGTGATGAACAAAGACATGAGTTCAATGATTACATTTCCATTGTTACTTAATGTAAAACACAGAATTAAGCCCAAGGAAATCTTTGTCCCATCAATTATCGAATGGCTCAGGTACTTTTTAGATAGATGACCATGACTCTGCTAGAGGCAGTTCAGTTCATTCTGATCAAAACAGTTTGAAATCCAGGCATTCAAAGCTCCTAAAATCAAAGGCAGTTCCTAACTCTCTTATTACAACTTGCCTTCATCCTGTTTTGTCCCATGTCCCTGCTACCCTTGCTCCTCAGCTCAGCACACTCCCCATTCAGCATCACTGTCATCTCCATCCCTCTTCCTTCTCTCACTCACTCCAGCTAAGAAGAGAGGCACTCCATGAAGGGAGAAGGTTGATTCCTGTTTCTATGTCCTCTGAACTAAATGATACCAAAAGCACAACACATCCCTTCAGCTAATGAAAACCTTCCCAGAGCCACTACAGTTGACCAAATGGCCCTGTGATTTATGTTCATTAACATCATGAACATTACAGAGAAATTTTTCATGCTGCCACTGTCTTCTTCAAGCAATAAAAAGTGAATGACTTCCACCAAAAACTCTTTTGTCACAGCAACAGGAAAGCCATTTTCTGAAAATGTGGCTACTCTGCCTCATCTTAGAGCAGAAGTCAATGGGTGCAGCTCTCTAGATTTATAAACATTTCTTAGAATTAATTTATCTGTGAAGTCTAACATCTTCCATGTAGTTGTACCTGTCAGATACAAATGATTCAGCTATGCAAGATGAAATCCCAATATGTCGATATGATCTACTGTAGAAAAAGGTTATTTTTCTTTCCCCTTTTTCCAATATTAGATAACTAAGTCTCCATCCAGAAACAAAGAAACAAAAGAAACCACACAATATACCTAATAGCATTTAAATGCAATGTTTAATAGTAGTCTAACCAGTGAGATGAGAAATTCTTGATGAAAACAGTGCTGGTTTACAGCATCTCAGCATGTTTTTCCAGGCACCCATACTTTCCTTTGTTTCTGCCATGTTCTTTTTTTGGTTGGGTTTTTTTTTTCCTCTCCAGAGATTATTGTCTTGACAATGTTTGTATCTCTCTGGTCCAAACTGAGATAAGTTCATCCTGGGGTTCTGTTCCTTCATCACTCTTTTCACTTGTGGGTTTTTTTTTTTGTTTTGTGTTTTTTTGTTTGTTTTTGCAGTACAGCAGTGGTTACTGGAGGATTATAGCCGGTATGCCTTGATCTTACAGGGCTTTTTTATCAATTTACAGCAGCAAAGTTAAGATCTCATATTCCGATTTGTGGGAGGTAATCTTCAGAAATGAAATTTGTTGAACGTTCATTTTGTATCGCTCTTATGTCAGATGCAAGAAGGAGATGAAGCACCTTGTTTCCATGTCTTTAAGAGTCTAAGATTAGAGGGAAAAGATACTGCTCATATTTCATTTTCATGTGGTCCAGCATTTGAAGTCAGTTTGTCTCCTGTCATTCCAGAAACACATCAGCTGTGAACCATGCAGCAATGAAATGGTTTTGAAAATGTTGCCCCCAGATTTTAACATCTCCATAGAAAATATGTGGCACAAGCAGCATAATGGTCCAGCTATGTGTAGCTGTGATATTACTTGATATGTAGAAGATTGTCTTCTTCTGGGACCCAAAAAAGAGGAATGTAGCAGAACAGACAAGTCACAGAAAGGCATAGCAAAACTGTTCAAGGAGAGGTACTTACCACTTCAAGACATGATAACTCTGTATGAATGCAAGGGGGCAAATTGAAGCTGTGGTGTTCTTGTGAGGTCCAAACTAATTGCAATTAGGAGAAGGCTGAAAATGAAGAAAACCTCAGAGAGAGTTGAGAATTATGGTATTTTTTTGATGGTGGAAGTATGGTTCTTCCAGTGAAGTGGCAGAGGCGCTTCTGATTATGTTGTCTAATTTGAAATTGAATTGGACAAAGTAGCTAATTTCCAGTAACAACAAGCTGTGCTGAAACTTGAGGTGAGTTAAATTATTCTAATGGGCTTTGGGAACAGAAAGAGGGAAGAGTCTACGGTGATGATCAAAGAGTTTTAGTTTGGGCATCACTGTGCAACAAATTGTTCATTAAAACAGTAATAACTTCTGTCTAAAGATTATACTTTAACATTTCTGAACACCAACAAATAAAGTCCTGTTAGCAGCATTAGCCTACCTCCATCCTTCACATTTTACACCCTGAATATCTACCACGAAGAGTGAACTCTGATCTCAAAGCTACATTATCCATCTTAAAATTAGCTCTCACTGCCAGCTCTCAGTATTTGCACAGACTCTGAGGAAAACCTGGTGCCATCACTAGCCCATCACTTACTGTGTAAATAATTAGGAAAGTGAGGGGAAAACACACAGTTAGTAGAGTTGAAGCTATGATAATGATAAGTGAATTCCCCTGCATACTTTTTTTAAGATCAAAAAGTACTATACAAACATTCAACTACTAAAGTCTGCACAGGCTTTGATAACATGTGTTCGCAGGATTTGCATTCTGTACTGCTTATTATTAACAATATTAATAATACTGTTTTGCATTAGAGCAGCAAATAGAGATCTTAATCAGGGCCTGGAGGCCTCTTTCACTAGATCCCACAAACCCATATAATTAAAACAATTACTAGTTTCAGACCTTCAGTCTTTACGGTGTTTGGGTGGGATTTATCTCACCTATCTTTCACGATCAGAAAGCAAGGATCACAAGGTTGTAAAATGAGCATGACTGGCGTAATCAGCAGCAGCAAAGCTGTGTTTCAGTCAGCCACAATTTAGTGGGGTTCTACAAGGACATGTACCTGTAATTTGGGATATCCAAATGGGATTATATGCTCTTACGTGTCTACAGATTTTAAATGTTGCAAATCCTTGAAGCACAGAGGTCTGGCTTGTGTGTGTGTGTGTGTACTTGAAATGGTTGGTGTGTCAGTCTGCACAGAGAGAGAAATACATATACAGATAGATGGATATTTTTATATGACTCATCCTATATTGCCATTCCTTAATGGATTCTATTTGCTTCTTTTGAAACCATCCCTGACTACTGTATCAATCCATATTATGTAGACATCATTGAGAGAGGCATAACAAGAAGCAATGGCTTGAATCCTAAAAAGAAAACATTTAGCTTAGACATTAGTTAAAAAAATCTTAATGATAAGGCCAATTAGGCACCAGAATGAGGCACTAGAGGTGTTTTCAAAGGAGGTTAAAAAAAGGACTTGCATCAGGATTAACTAAGAAAATTATGCTTGTCACATAAATGTGTCAGGGAAATGATAGATAGATAGATAGATAGATAGATAGATAGATAGATAGATAGATAGACAGACTGACCAATGAGTGTATTGGCATGCATATATATACATATATATTTTAACACATATATGTAACCTGCATAAACATGATTCTGTACTTGGCATATATGTTTAAATACAGAGCACATATGTGATATGCTCTGTCTGTGTGTGCATTAACAAGAAAAAAATTCATCTACGTAAGCATCACAGACATTAATTGGCCCACTAAATAATTATAAAATGCAACCTACAAAATCAAGTAGGTTTTATTTTTCTCCCAACTGACTGTTTCAGAACTTGTTTTATGCTCAGTGAAAAACAAAGTGTATAGAGTTTGAATAAAGTATGGTGAAGCAGCATCCGTAGTTCTCAGCTCCCAGACAATGACTCCCTCAGTGGTTAATGATACCTGTAATGCCACTCATAGTCCACATCTATCTACCAAACAACTGTGTTAGAAACACCTCAGCTTGACCTTCAGCAGTTGTCCACATTGATGCTGTAAATCTTTCTTGGTTGCCATCTCTGAGAGAACACTGTTACTTCACATCCTCATCCTCTCTATGTTTGCCCTCTTCAAGAACTGGGTAATCTTCTAGAACTGGGTTCTCTCTCTTCTCTTCCCTCTCTCCTTTATCTGGGATAGAGACAAGTACAGTCAGAAATATTTTATCTGCAATTCAGAAGCACTTATTGGATGTGCTCAGGAAGTGTGATGAAAGACACCACACTGCTTGACTTTACAGTAGAAAGTAATTTTCATATAGATTTTGTATATCTGTGAAGACCCCTTGGGTCCAAGTTTCACTGTGTTCTTTAGGAAACAATTTTGCTAATCTTGGTATGTTCAGTGATACAAAGATTGGGAAGAAAGGTGCTGTAAGGTGTAAAGGAAATGCTTTTGTGCACCTGCTTTAGCACAATTTTCATCTGTTACACCCAAATGGGACCTACTCCAAAATCATCTCCTTCCAGCTCAGTTTCAAGGCTACAGGATGCTGAACGATGTGGCCTAGCTAAGCATGTATGTCCACGCTTCCCTTAAGGGCTGGAATAAATCTTGCTGATTTCCAATGGAAAGCAGGCAAAGCCGGTCACACAAATTTTATTGGTGAAGAAAAAAACGGCACTCTCCAGGCCACAGAAACTTATGGCAGAGCCAGAGAGTAATTCCAGACCTCTCAGATCCCAAAATACTGTGGTCACTGATGGAAAGAACAAATTATACAACAGGACAGGGCCATGTTATTTGACTGTGGCTAACTCTGACCATGTCCAGAAAGTCCCAGTCTGCAAGAGCAGAGGGGAAAGGTGGAGGAAGAAAGTTATGTTCTGCTCACTCTAAATCAACCCCTTTCCCTGCATACAAGATGAGCTATGTAGATGCTCATGGCATTCCTAGACATCTTTCCCAAGCAGCCAACCCTTTGGTGCCAGAGGGAATCAGACGCCCAGCACTGGCACACTGCTTCACTCTGGTTTTCTTGGAAAGGGAGAGCCAGAAGAAATCTCTGGATGGCAGCCTCTGGCACTCAGCTTTTCATATTTCCCTCACTTGCTCTTCCCATCTCTCTTTTTTATTTCTTTTGGACTGTAAGTTTCATTCCAGCTGGAAAGGACCAAAATATAACTGTTGGATATGTGCAGAAAAAGCCACCATTGTGGAGGAAAAAAGCCCATACAGATATACACACCTTTGGTCTCTGCCAAACTCAACACTGGGGGTGTTTCTGCATGCATTTGCATACAAAATGTGCATACACATGTGCATGTGTGCACGGATGGTGTTTAATTTTCCAAAGCAGAAACAAGCAGGCTTCAAATTGCCCTTCCCTGTTGTGGGGAATAGCCAGGCTGTGAACACCCAGCCCAAGTGCACTGGTGTCCTCCAGAAGAGAGTCCTCCAGAAGAGTGGCTTCTTTGCACTGTTTTCCACCAATTTACCTGATCTTCTTGGTGGTGTGGAAGAGACAAGGAAAAAAACCCCAAATCTTAGCTCTTGACCTCTTTCCTGGGACTGACAGAAAGGATGTTAATATGGTGGGAATGTTTTGGGAGTACTACTCCTGTGAAAGTTAAATGCTAGCAGTTGTAGGTATGCAAGCCTAGTGCCATCTTTGGGTTAACACAAGATCTCCATCAGGCCAGTATTTTGTGCCATCTGGTCAAAGAAGTGGGTGCTCTGCTGAGAAGAGAATTGTGCAGTCTTGATTCTTCAGCTTCCCCACTTCAAGGTAGCCCAAGAACCTGGCAGATCCCTCTACCCAGAAGAGTTATCACTCTCATCTCATTGACTAGGCAACATAATGGAAAATATGCTTATAGGTAGCGTAAAAGTACCTCTGAAAGTTACATTCTTCCTTGAACACTGTTTAGGATGGTATAGATCCAGCTGGGTTATCCTGAAATCAGCAGTGTTGTTTCAGATTTACACCAGCATAACTCCCAGCAGTAACTAATTACAACACACTGCCCAGCACTGTAGCCCTCCTGGTGCAGGTCTATTTTCAATAAGTGGAGATTAATAGCAAACGCAGTCTCAGTTGGGCTCTTTGCTTTGGCTTCCTTTCCTTCTGTCTTTAATGTTATTTTCTGTAATAGATGTTTTAAATGATTTGGGGACTTGGTAAATTAGCTTCATTTCTAGTGCCATTTAAAATAACTAAATAAATGTGCTTAAGATTGCTTAAGAAAGAGCTAGACCGTGTCTTCCCAAACTCTGACAGTGCTAAGCTCTGTGAAATTCAGATGAGCTCATGTTTTAGCTAATGGCAGAGCTGGGGTTTCTAGACACAGATTTTTTCAAATAATAGTTATGATACCTTACATTCGCTTAGTCCTTTTGACGACACCATTCCCCACAGCACATCCCAAATGCGTTGCGAACCTCCAAAGCACAGATTCTTTATTCCTATCTAGCTAAATATTTCTTCCACGCCATGGGCTTTTGCTTGTGTTTGGGCTTCAAACCATGCTTCTGTGTACATTCTGGTTTTGCCTTGTAAGTTACTCAAAGGCAGTTTCCTCTGGGATGAAATACATCAGCTGTTTCAGCAAGGGAAAGCCAAATATCTGCCCAGGGGTCTCCAGCTCTGCAGCTGCTATAAGTCAATGGAGATGCTCCACTGGGCAGAGTAGGAATCCCTTAAACATGATATGAAGAACCAAGCAGGGAAACCTTTGCAGCCTGCATAGTGAGGGCTTTTTCACGCTTCTTTTTTTTCTTTTTTTTTTTTCCTGGCCAACAAGCCACCTGTCTAGCAGACCAGCCAAAAGGCCTGAGGGGATTTATGTGATTCAATTTGGACAGTATCTTCCACCTTGGATAGAGCTGGCAGGAAAACTTTCACAATTTTGATTAATTTTTCCCCTCTCAAAAGCTCATATTCCAATTAGAAATAGTAGAAACTTTTAGAGAAGTTCTCACAAGCGTAAACTTGGCTCCATTTTTTGATCTCCCTTCTCACAGCCCAAGAAAAAGCATCAGTCTTTCCCTCTCCCCAGCTAGCTTAAGACCCATTATTTAAAGGCAAGTGTCCTCCAAGGAAAGAGTGCAAAACCCAAGACAACTGATGAGCAGTATTTGGCTGTCTGCAGAACAGCATCAGGCATCAATAGGATCTACAAGGGGGAACAGGGCAGAGCAGTGCTGAAAGAAGCCTGCTCTTTCTCTCTCTCCAGTGTCTCGCTCCTCTCCCTCCAGCTTTCACCCACCTCTCAGTAAGACCTCTTTTTTAACACAAACTAATTGCTACTGTAGAAAGAATGGGTTAAGACAGTTGATCCCAGCGTGCAAACCAGGCTCACTGGGATGGAAAGTGAATTTAAAAAAAAAAAAAAAAAAAAAGAAAATCCTCTGCAAGGTGATACTACGTGTTGTCTCCATCCAGTTCTTGGGACAGCGGCTGTTTGGTGTATCCCTGTTGCATCACGCACAGGTCTCCCCCAATTTGGAAAGGAGGGCAGGCTGTGCTATATCCACATCTGCACAGTGACACTGTGGGTGGAAGAACAAAATAAAATTCTGTTTCTTGTCTTCCTCTCATTATCCTTACTCTCATAGAAAAGGAAGCCTTGTGATAGGTCCAATAGAAAAGCTCCCCTGCATCTTTTTTCAGGCATTAGGATGGGTATCCTCTTCTGGAAATATTCCGCCAATGGTTCTGTCCACCCGCCCAATAAGAGATGTCACATTGCCTGTCCTGTCCCTAGTTTCTTGAGGGCCAATACAGCTACAAATATTTCCTGCTGTCATGTCACCTCAAATTGTCACCCTACTCCGCTCAGAAATGCAAATCACTGCAAACCCAAGTGCTGACCTGTCATTCCCCTGATATACTGGGGAGCAAATGACACGGACATCTGCATTCTTGTCTGCTGCTGCCTCTGCCACAGTTTGCTGCAGAGGGAAAAAAAAATAGATATATATCTTGTTTATAGCCCTCCTTCTAACCCTCCTTTCATCTTGCAGCTTGGGTGAATCTGGAGCCTCTCAGAAGCTCTCTGGTTACTAACTGAACTGAGCAAACTTCAGAGGGAATAAAAAGGGGTCACGCAGAATTTCAAGAGTTTCTCCACACTTTTACTGAACCAAAAGTTCACCCCTCCTGCCATACCTTGGATCCTGGGTTTTGATGAAGCTTTGCGCAGACAGCCAAGCAATTTACTCTCAGATTCAAAGTTTAGGGAATTTCTGAGGGTATAAGAAACCAGTAGAGGAACTTAAATACACAGACAGATAGACCCTTGTGCAAATAAAACTAGCTTACCGCCAGTGAAATAATACCTCTGACTGCCTGTGCTTCCCTTAGGTTTCTTTTGTGCTGCTGGGAATATATAACGTATTAGTTATGTTCTCATTAGTGTAGCTCGGAGATGTGTTTGTGTTCTCCATTTAGCTCAGTCCTTTCTATCTGCTCCTCTGTAGCTCCACACTCACGCTGAGCAGGCTCAAACCCTTCATTGTTGGGCAGGAATGGGGGAGAGGAATTACAACTGCCTTTTGTAGGAGCTCAGCTGTCCTTATCAGGAATCCCCATGCTGGGGAAGCGAATGAAAGGACTGGGCATATGCTTCACTTGAATATGTCTTTGCCCTCATTTGCCCTTTCCCATGTGCTGATGTGGTACTATCTCAACGGACTTTGTAAACAGGAGCCAGGGGACAAGTGATGCAAGCAGATGCCCACTACACTGAAAGCTAAGGAATGCATTTGTTCCATTATTATTTTCATTTTTTTGAGATGAAAGTTGGGTTGAGAATCCAGCAATACTTGTTTGTAACTCAGGGCCTAACAGAAGCGCCTGAATTTAGTTTCTCCCAGGCATTGCTTGACACTATTGATATGCTCACAACTCAACAAAGCAGTGTAAAATCTGGCCAAGGAGGGACTAGAAGGTCTCCAGAGGGAGAATCAGGGTTGGTAAATGAGCGTACGTGACTTTCCTGGCACACTTCTCCAGTGCAGCAGTGGGAACATCACTGGGGTGTAAAACAGAGGTTCTGGGCAGTTCTTTAAAGGCTTCTCTTTTCATGTGTAAAGGCTATTCTATCATAAGGTCTGTGTTATATTCCAGCTTGGGGTACCGTGTTTTGCCAGTCATAGGTGTGTGCAGCAGGAGATGGCAAATAGCTTCTCTGAGTGAGGAGCTACAGTCTGATGGAAGGAAAATATTTGGGGACTGCTTTGACCCATTTAATACACTAATACAGCCACAAGGAACCCCTGCACCTCAAAAACCCTGCAAGCCATGCCAGAACTGCTTGTGTCTGTCTCCACTAACAAACATCTTGAGGGTTGGGAGTATATTTCTGCTCCAAATATGATGTTTGCTCACAGCTCCATTCGGGTAACCTGCATACCACCCTGCTCATAACACCATGCTACAAACACATGGAAAGAGCGAAGACAACAGTGAAGGTCAGTAGGACAAAGTGAGTGGCCCCTTTCCTTCCCTTCTCTTAGCACCTGGCAGCCTCATATGTTTTGCCCAATTTTGAGCAAAGTTTGCCAGTGGTTTTCCTGAGATCAGCCTCTCTGGGTGCTCCGGTTTTTTTCCCCATGTAGTGAAGAAAACAGTGGGATGCGATGTCCAAGAGTAGGTCCCTCTTCTTACTGCAGGTGTGGCAGAAGGACTGTCCCAGCCTTGCTCCTACTGACCGCTGTGCAAAAAGCCCACACTTTGAAGTGTAAACTTCTTTCTCTCCAAAATCAAGGTGGCAACTGCAAGGTCTAAGCCTTTATTTATCAAAATCGCTGTAGATATTTTCTTCACTGGGAGGCTTAGTACTTTAGGCTGAAATCATCCATCACAACTGGGGAAAAGGAAAAAAAAAGGCTCTTCACCTTCATGGATTTCCCCCCTCCCTTCATCTCACCTTATTCATGTTTAAATGGGTAGAAATTCATCTTTTTCTCCAAAGATCCAGCTGGCTGCAGCACGCTTAGTGCTTAAACAAGCCGCCTGCATGGGAAGCATTTTTCAGGCTCTCTGTCTCCCCCACCCCATCCCTGTGGGCCCCGATTGACATCTCATCTCATTTTTATGTTTGACACCTCAAAAAAACAGCTTAAATTAATAGCTCCTATTTGTAAAAGAAAAGCAACTTTTCTCAAAGACAAAACGGGCTTCTCACTAGGAGGTATGCAAACTGCTGGGAAAATGGTCTTTGCTACCAGCTCCAGCAAGGGTGACAGTGCATGTGCACGTGTGTGCGTGTAGCTGTTTCTACATGCACTGCGTATATGTTTGAGCATGCCTCCGTGTTTGCAGCTTGTGTAATGTTTAGCTTTGTTTTTTCCTTCAAGACAACACAGAGAAGCAAACGTGTGGCAAAGTCACACAACAGGCTGTACCGCAGCTCAGCCAATGGGGTGTCTGTTTCGTGGTAGAAGCTTCAATACAAGCTGCCAGCAGCCTCTCCAGTAGTCGCCACAAGTGAACCTGTGTGCTTAGAGCTGGATGGTTTTGGTTTAGGACAGGTCATACCAAATATGCGCAAGTTGTCTGGCAAAACCACTCTGAACTGGGGAATATGTTTTTTTCTCAGCTGACAGAGTGAGCAGAAACTGCTGAGGGATGTGGTTTTATGCTGAGAAGTGATGGAACCACTTTAGCTGCCTCTGTGGGACGGTGGGGCAGAGCAATGCCGTGAAATGAAGCCTGTAGACTTAGTTATGAAAGGTGACTACATCCACATTCAGGGAAATTATCACTTGGCAAGGGACAAGAAGGAGAAGGGGAAGGGGAAGAAGGAGGGGAAGGATAAAGGAGAAGGAGAAAAAGAAGGAGAAAAAAGGAGAAGAAGGAGAAGGAGATGAAGGAGAAGGAGAAGGAGAAAGAAGGAGAAGGAGAAGGAGAAGGAGAAGGAGAAGGAGAAGGAGAAGGAGAAGGAGAAGGAGAAGGAGAAGGAGAAGGAGAAGGAGAAGGAGAAGGAGAAGGAGAAGGAGAAGGAGAAGGAGAAGGAAGGAGAAGGAGAAGGAGAAAGAAGGAGAAAGAAGGAGAAGGAAGAACAGGGTGGACTTCCTTCTCTCAGGGAACATAGGATATGCATTCAGAAATGAGGCCATCGCAAAGCATCTCTGTTCCCACCTTTCCCCATTCCTGCTTCTGTTTTGAAGGGTTGGTCAGTCTGGGGTGAGATTGTTTTGTCTTCATCATGTTTGTATAGGTCCTGGGGAAAGGAGTACTGGGAGGCTCACAGCTTCTCCCAACAGGTTCTTCCTATTTCCTTGTCGTACTACCTGTGAGAGAGGTGCTGGCCTGGAACAGTATTATTAAACACACTGGGCTTTCTCATCCTGACAGAAGTTCCCCATATCATTCCTTCATTCATTTACACAGTGTAGTACTGGGTCTGATGAGCTGCTTACACATCACCAGAGACATGCAAGCCAGCCTAGCCGAATGAAATGCCAGGATTCCCCAAGACACCGAGAAACAGCAAGACCACCTTTCCTGTCTTTGATCTCAGGTGATTACAGGCAGTGAAGCTTCCAACTTTGTAGGAAGCAGTTCTCATAGCTCCAGTGAAACAGCTCAGTGCCTAATTCCTTGGCGCAGCCTACAGCCTATAAACATAAGTATGTGGCCGTTACAGATAACATGGCACTTTGGGGAAGGCTGCAACAGTTAACACCTTTTCCAGAGCCAAATTCCAATTTGAAGGGTCCATTATTCCAGTCTAACATACCCATTCAGCACCACACAGCAACTGGCTACAAAGTCATGCTTTCCATCCCCAAAGGCTTGGTTATGTTGGTGTGAAACGTCGCCACAATTCCCCCAGAAGGAACCGCGTTTTTAGGCAAAAGCAATTAATCCTGAAAGAAGAATAGGCCATCCTCTGGATAGATAGCTAAGTGACCTACAGCTTTCTGGGGTATAGACATCTCCTCTGCTTTCCTCCAGCGCAGTTCTGCACGAATTTATCTGATCCCAGCAGTCCACATGGGGAACATGACGTTAGATGGAGCTAATAACGAGGAGAAGAGGTGGAACCTCAGACATCCATATACTAATCGTTATAAAATGTACAGTCTTTAATGGGGCATTTCAGGGGATTTTACACTTTTCTTTGAGGCATTGATCTCTGCTGGATACATAATAATGCTAGATCAGAAGGCCCGAAGTCTTTGTGGTTTACATCTCTCTGCTTATTTCTGCTAAAATGATACGAATCCCCTGAACATTAGAGAGTGGTCTCTAGAGTGATACTTTTTTTTTTTTTTAAATTTTGGGTCAACCAAAAATGTACTTTTTTTACATGAAATATACATTTGTGCTTAATGTGGGGGTTATTTAACTAATTTATGCCCTTTTAGAAATTGGGTCACGTTTTAGATAAAAATTTAAATACCACTTTGAAGCAAGAATTCACAAACTATTGTGGTTTTGACCCAGAATCAAACATTTGCTCTGAGAAGGGCGGTATTGTTCCAAAATCACGCGTAACCTAAATTTTCACACAAAGTTTTCCTCTCACATTTGAGTGTTCTGGTAAACTGTGTGCAACGAGGTGTGCTGGCTATTTTGCATGAAGATCGGAGGATATATCCAGCTATCCCTGAGAACACCTCGCAGCGACTCAGTTTAATAACCTAATACTAGGGCGCAATTTTCTGTTAGTGTAATTCTTCGTGCAAGATTTCCACCCATTCATATCAGCTGAGGACCTTGAGTATGGGACCAGTTTAAATGCTTGGTCATTAAATTAGGAGTTTTCCAACCTGGATGAAATTTGCAAATGCACTACTAATCCCAAGTCATTCGTATAGGCCACCCGAGCCCTCTGACTTCAAAAGGATGCTCATGCAAACAGCACTGTGAAATGCCCAAATTGCACTATGTAAATTCTGTAAACTGAGAGGAAATGTCTTTGTTAAGTCCATGAGGAAGTGCAAGAAAATCCTATTTGCTGACGCGCAAAGGCTTTGTAAGGCAGAGCCCCCAGCCTGAAATCGCTTGATTTGTGGATCCTTGCGATTAAGTTGAACTGAATGACATGCAAAGCTGGCAATTGAGATAAAGAATCGCTCCAGGCCAGGGAATGGAGGCAGCTAAGATCTGAAAACAAAGGCTGTTAATCTCACACTCATCATCTTTAAACAGCACACGTTAAAAGTGCAGGTAAATCTCAGCTGATGTTTTCAGATTACTGGACGGGATGTTGTCTTTTGTCTTCGCAAAACTCATTTTGATTCAGAAGCTGACAACTCCCCTCCACGACCACCCCCGTCCTCCCCTCCTTCCCTCCCCCACTTCCATCCCCTCAGGCGGAACATCTCATCCCAGCGGAGCCTCTACCTCAGCCCCGCTCTCCGGCTCATAGGCAGGAGAGAAATCCTCTCCACATCACGGAAAGTTTCCTCACAGTTTCCAGCCTCTCCCAGGAGTGCTGCTTCTTTGTCTTCCTGCCCCTTCCCTTTGCCACCGCCTCGCCTGCCTGGGCTCAGGGGGGTCCTGGCCAGACAGTAGTTTGCAGACAAACATGACACCTTGCTGTAGGACATGTGGCTAATCTGTCTGTCAAAACCTGAAGACAGCCGCATAAAACCGAAGACATTTGTCCAAAGTAGATGTGTGCAGGCTGGAGCTGAATCCCTTTCCCAGCGTTGGGCTGAGACAAGCCGTGTTTCTGAGGGCCGAAGACCTGGATTTGTGTCTGCAGGCTTGTACTACGGCATTCTTGTCAAATACTGGGGACCTCGGGGCCCAGCACTTCAACAGAGGCTGGCACAGGTGGTCCCCATGGTCTGTGGAAACAAGTATTGTCCTCGCACAAATTAACGCCGTAGTAGGCCTTGGCAGCATCCAGCCACAGCAGGGTAATCAGCAAAGGGAGATGCATTTAAGCAGTATTGGAAAATTAAAAACATTCCAGTGCTGCAGGTTAAAAACTGCTCCAGGATTGCAAGTTCGGCATTTTAGGGATCAGTGGGAGATTTCTCTGGAGATTAAGAGCAATTGAAAAGATCGACTTCCTCTCTATAGAGAAGTTTTAATAAGGCTGAAAATAAAATGCTGTCTTCCCCAGCCTTCCTGGCAGAGGAGATCCAAAGCGCCCCCCTGTTGTTTCAATAATTCAAACTTCAGCTTTAGCCAGCCAAATAGGCCTGAAATTCACCTGCGAAAGTTCACGGGGCTAAATGGGATTCAGAACAAACTCCTCTTGTTTCCAAACTCATGTATAATGCAGTGAGGAACTTTGCTCAAAAGCAGCTCCGGCTTGCTGTTATATTTACGATTCTCCAAAAGAAAGAACAGGAGGCAAACTGATAAGACCACATCACAGACAGCAGAGTGGGAGGGGAAGGAAAGAGCACAGCCACCAACTTAGTATAAATTGACATTCCTCTGTAGCTGGGCACATTAAATCTGCCTCTTCTCCCTCCACAAATTGAGATCACAGCTTTGCCCAAATACGGAGAAGATGTCCATGTCCTCCAGGAAAGAACAAAATAAATAGATAAGGCAAGCATGGAAGGAAGAAGCAACACAGTAAGAAGGGTTTGGGGTTTTTTTCATTCGCCAGTTGGAAGGGAAAACTGAAGCTGAGCATTACAAGCCTATCGTTTTTGTTTGAAACATTTTTGTTTACACAGATGTAGACTCAAAGGTGTGTGGAAGTCAAGCTCTCCATCTGTCAGTGCTGTCGGTCTACTGGAGAGTCCTGGGGCTGGCTCTGGGGTGACCCAGTTACCCCTGGCAGAAGGCGACTGCTAAATGTGCCTGTAGAGCACCACTGGCAGATGGTGCTGGGCTGGCAATGTTACTGGACGCCCAGACAAGGTAGAAATTTCAGCTTCTGCAAGATCTGTTCATTTGTTTCACAAAGAGCTATTCAGATAGTCCAACATGTACCTCACTGCTTTTTTTTTCTGCTACAAACCTCATGCAGTAGACCAGGAGCAGGAGTTCTGCCAGCTCCCTCTGTAGCTCAAGACCAACCAGTTGGCCACCGTGGTCTAGGGATCACCCAAGTTCACTGGAGACTCTGAAAGCTTTTCTGTTGACATCAGCAGCCATGCATTCAGGGCTGTCACATTTTAAAATGTTCACAGCAGGTTGCCTCAGCTACCTACCTTAGAAAAGCAGCTTTCTTACTACATTAGCTATGCTTTGCATCTTTGCACAAAAAGGTCACATCTAAATTCACTTGGCTAGCGTGGGTGGCTCACCCTGTTTGTTTTAAAACCCTGTCTTCAGATTGTAAATAGATTTCTGGAAACCTCAGCTATTGCCTATAGAGAGAATAGGCATTTAAGTCTTAGGTAGCTGCTGTTAAGCGAGCTAAATCTATGACAGGGTGTTAGGAATCTGGTACTTACATCTATTTGGGTTATTGTTTCACTGAGGAAATACATACAATAGTTATGTCTAATCATGAATTCGAGTGCTGATCCAAGATCTTTCTCCTTTCCTTCCTTCCCTTCTCTCTTTAATTACCTCACTAAGATGCTAAGATGTTTGTTGTTGTTTTCTTTCAAGTATATGATTTTTGCAGTTTTCTGGGACTGGTGTAACTGAAGTGCAGTGAGTGATTCATTTGAAATGGTAAATATTTAACATCTAAATGGCACCCATTTTTACCAGATCCCTATGTTCTTTATAGCTCTGTTTGTGCTATATATAATACTGTATTCTCTCTATGTATATACTATACCTTTTATATGCTGGACGATGTATTTATTTATATTTTTCTGAGAAGTACGAAGAGACATTAGGAGAAGGTAAATATTACAAAATTGTCTCTGAAGACATTTGACAATGACAATATTATGCTGACCGAGGCAAATTTAATTCTGCTCAATTGTATTTCTGTTTCATGATTTCATGACTCATTGTTTAATTGCATAATCACACGGGTTTTTTTGAGGGCTACTAAACTTGAAAGTACAAAAGGCAATGCTGGAGTGAATCAACTCAGTGTGCTCATTCTGAATCACACAGGCATCTCAGGTTGTGCTGGACATCCTCTCCAAAATAACAACAGCAATCAGTTTTCTAAATTATGGTCTTATTGGTGGCTTGTAGGCTGCAGTGCTTCAGCAGAACAACCTCTGCAGGTCTAGGGACCATGATCAGCTGAATGGGCTCTGGGATATGTTTGCCGCCTTTGCACCAGGCTGTTTGCTGCTACTTAAGGGTTTGGCTGGGTGTTTTGAATGCTGATCGATCATGTTCGGAGGTTTGTTAAGTGTATCAAAGAAAGGGAGTGAAAAACTGTACTTCATAATGTGTAGTAGCTAAAAGCTGAGGACATTCTGCAGAATTAGTTTTGGTGTAAACTGGTGAGAAGTAGGAATGTTGCATTTATGTTTCTTGATGAAACTCTGTTTCCTGCAACATTTGCTGCATTACAGTTAATGGAATTTATGAGAATGGCTTGTAATTCTCCAAAACTGCCTGGTGCGGTCATTTCAGCCAGCGCAATGTGAATTATGCAATAAGCCATCGCCTTAATTAAAACAAATTGCATTTACTGTATCAGTCCGTACTATAAATCACTCCCTAGGGCCCCTCTTCAAGGTTCGTGCTTGGCCTATTCTTGAGAAATGTTGACAGCAGCCTCCATTACAAAAAACACTTTTGAGCATTTTCTTCTAATATCCTTCCTTCTCCCAGATCCAACCTTTGAGCTTATTGCCCCGATACGCAAAACAAATCTTACCCAAAAGCAAGACAAAATCACGTGACAGAGACAGAATACCTCATTTCCCTTTTCTTTCCTGGTGTTGCAGCATGCAATTCAGTAGGCTGTGGCAGTGGAAGATGAAGTTTATTAATTGCAATAATGATCATAATAAAAGCTAAAAAAGGAAACCTGCAGACTAATTGTTTTCATCCAAAGTTAGGAGGCACATGGGATTCCTCACACTCCCTACTATAATTAGACTGAACAACAAGACAACCAGATTATTAGTCCTTTGTGTAGCTCCAGTTTAATAAAGAGAATGACCATTGGGTATTTATATTCATTTGAGCTCAAAGCAGCTTAAAATGAAGCGTTAAATACAGCATATCATACTGCAGGATGAAGTAACTCACCTTTTAAAGAGAAAACATCACCTTATTCGTGACCTTTGATGTGGGGGGAAGGATTTTAACTTCATTCAGTTTGGATCAGGCTGCTGAGACCATATAGCTCTATCTAATACTCAAGTGACTGTGTTTTGCTCAGTTTTCTTGCATTGAAAATTAAAATAAGGTAGTTCAGTACTTTGCTCAAAAGAGGTATTGTTAAAAGTACCCTGAATTAGAATATTAGGGCACTAAATGGTGATTTCTGGGTTTGGTTGTATTCGAGAGATACTACTGCAAGTCTGGAGGACACGCTGTTTAAAACAATCCTTCACAGGTTAAAATGCACAGGGGAATGGTAGCAGAAGGACAGCACGAATAGCAAAACCTCAAGCAAGCCTTCATAGCCCCTGTTACAGGAGCTGCCTAACTCCCGCTAATTTTGGGGATCCTGTAGGTGGAGCTGCTTTTATAAAATTTATGAGGGAAGTGAACCATTTATATCTAAAACTGTTTGGCCACTCCAGTTACTTTGAAATTGCTGAAACCTCATAATGAACAACTGGGTCATTGAACATAAAACCAGACCCTAGAGCCTGATTGGAAAGTCATTAAAGCCAATGAAAAGGGACCCACTGGCTGGAGCCAACACCAGAGCAGATCCGCAGAGGATAATCTAAACTGAATCTGTCTCCATATTTATTTTCCTCTTGATATATACCTAAAAGAAGCCTATGTAGATTTGCAGTGGCCATAACGCTATCATGGTTTTCATGACTTGTTTGTTTTGAAGATTTTTTTCAATTCATATCAAAGTAGGTGTCCCTCTCGCCCAGCAGCTTTACTCTGGTGGTGTTTAGGTCTTCAGATGAAAGCCTCTGTCACAAAACCAAGTAAACATACCTGAAGAACAGGTTTAAGCACTGAGAAGGAAATGAGACAATATCTGTTTTCCTCAGTGAAAAGGAAAGTAGACACAATTGGAAACGGCATATGCCCAGGCTGTGACTACTATTCTTCAGCCAAAATAAAGTCTGGAAATTACTGGCATCAACAAGTATTATCAAGGACCAGCTGAAACATGTATTGAAAAGCAAGTGAAAACCTTCAGAGCAGTGGATAAAGACCTCAGTTGTATTTCCCTATATATTAGTTGAGTGGCTATGACTGTTTGGCTTACGAATTCAAAAGGCATTTATTGATGCTGTAGTACGGACCCACTGTGCAAAGCTCAGGAAACTCAAAATGCTGAAGCCAGCAAAATAGGTCCTTCAACCTCCAATAGCCATAAGTACATTTTCCATCTCTTACCATTAGCTTCTCATTGTGTTTAATTCTTTTCTTTGCCCAAGTTTAATCACAATGAACATGTGTCTCATGAGGTCTCCATTAATGTAGATTTTTTGTGTTACAGGACACCGAAAGTACATGCCTACTTTTTCATTTTAATTATGAAAAATAGGATTATTTTTTCCTTTGTTTTTCGTTCCTCTAAGTTTTGATAACTCCAAAATAGCTACAGAGATTATCTTCCAACTTTCCAAATAATTCACTACTGGCCTGTGAATAAGAAAGCGTGAGAAAATTTCAACCCCCAAAGGTAATTTTTGGGGAAAGTTATAAACCACTGAAAACAGCAGCTTATAATGAAAGTGTCATCTCAACCATAAAGGTACCTCAATGCACTGAACAGGCACCGTAAAACATGATTGAAAGGGAGTTTAGAGATATTGCAAATGGCTCCGACATAAGGAGTGTAGCTATAAAAGATGAAAAGATGCATGGCTAAAACTGCCCACTGCAAATCTTTGAAGAGCGTCTAACTACCCAGGCGTGCCAGAGATGCGCGATTGCGAAGAGAACTGGTCATGCAAATCTGCTCAGACAGAGAGACCTTCAAACACTTCATGCTTTTGCTTCCCCTGGAAGTAATGCAATTGTTCAGCGGAGAGACAGCTCGTGTCCCCAGGCTCGTGTTGGGGGCACTGTCTGGAATTTGAACGATGGGAATGGTGGAGCCAAGGCTGTGGCACTCAGCCTTTAGCTGTGGAGAAATAACTTGCCCTGTGGATAGAAACTTCCAACTTCTCTTTCTGTTGCTGCCACCAACTTTCCAGGTTACAATATTTTTGTACCGTTTTCATGAAATTGTGTAATTTTGGTTGGAATGGACGTCTGGAGGACATGCAGTCCAGCCTCCTGCTCACAGCAGGCAAACTTCAAAGTTAGTTTTGAAGTAGTTCTGCTATTCTGATTTAAACCAGGTGATCTAAAGTTTAATTAATATGTGCAAAATACTTAAGAAGCTGAAAGTCATTTCATGGACTTTCAGAGTTTGCATTTGGTCATGATTACTTTACAACATGGTCCTTATGAAAACTGTAGTGAAACGGGTGTTGGTCAGTGTTGAGATTTGGTATGGGGGGCTGCTTGATGGAATGTATTCTACTCTTTAGGGAGAAATTTCTGGCTAGGACCTGTATTTTGAGTATCTGTAGGTCACGGTCATATATGATCATGACTATGCATTTTATTTAGGCCATGTCAAAGAGTGGATTGTGAGTGTTGAAGACTGTGAGGAAGAATTTTTTTTAAATCATTGGTCAACAGCTGAACTAAAAAGGAGACCTACATTTTGAGGAAAAACTACTCTCTTACATCAATGCAAACTTTCTACCTAAGACTCCTCTGTTTCTCTTTCTGACTAACTCCATGTTAGATATGAAAAACAATATGGGCATCCAAGCCTGTGTATTGGGTTGACCCAGGCCAGATGCCAGGTACTCCCCAAGCCACTCTATCATTCCCCTTCCTCAGCTGGACAAGGGGAAAGAAAAAGTAGGACGTAGGGCTTGTGGGTTGAGATAAGAACAGAGGCAATCACTCACCAACTACTGTTGTGGGTAAAAGAGACTCAACTCAGGGAAATTTATATATTTATTACCAGTCAAATCAGAGTAGGGCAATAAGAAAAAAAACTTCTGCTCACCCCTCTCTTCTTCCCAGGCTTAATTTCATTCTGGATTTCGGCACCTCCTTACCCCCAGCAGTACAGAGGAATGGGGAGTGGGTGTTGTGATCAGTTCACCACAAGTCGTCTCTCCTTCTCCTTTCTCCTCAGGGGAGGACTCCTCACACTCTGCCCCTGCTCCAGCGTGGGGTCCCTCCCACAGGAGACAGTCCTCCATGAACTTTTTCAACATGAGTCCTTCCCACAGGAAGGTTCTTCACTAATATCTCCAGCATGGGCCCCTTCCACAGGGAGCAGTCCTTCATGAACAGACTGCTCCAGCACAGTCCGTCACTGGGTTACAAGTCCTGCCAGCAAACCTGCTCTGTTGTGGGCTTCTCTGCCCATGGGCTGCAGGTTCTGCCAGGACCCTGTTGCAATGCTGGCTTCCCATGGAGTCACAGCCTCCTGTGGGTACCTCCACCTGCTCTGATGTGGGCTTCTCCATGGGCTGCAGGTAGGGTATCTACTCCCCACCATCTTCCATGGTCTGCAGAGGGACAGCCTGCTTCACCATGGCCTTCTTCATGGGTTGTAGTGGAATCTGTCCTCCAGCTCCTGGAACACTTCCTCCCCCTCCTTGTTTACTGGCCTTGATGCCTGCAGAGTTGTTCTCACATATTGTCATTCCTCTCCTCCAGTTGCTGTTGCACAGCAGTACTTGCCCCATTCTTAATTCTGTTATTCCAGATGTGCTACCACCATCACTGATGGGCTCAGTCTTGGCAAGCAGTGGGTCCACCTTGGAGCCAGCTGGCATTTGCCCTACCAGACATAGGGGAAGTTTCTGGCAACTTCTCACAGAAGCCATCCCTATGGCACCAACCCTCTCCCCCAAAAACCTTGCCACACAAACCAAATACAGTTTGACTTTGCAAAACCCTTCCTCTACTCAGACTTGCACAAACTTTAAAAATGTAGAGAAATTTCCAAAATCTCCAAGTGTGGATGAATTTCTGAATATTTTCTCATGTATTATCAGAGCTGAGGATCAAAGCTCCAACCATTTGCTTGGTGTTTATTAGCAACTTCAAGGACTCAGAAAATGTAAGTCAGACGTAAAGATGTCGTGAGGTTTTTTACTTATTTAATAATAGATTTGAGGTTCCTTTATTTGTCTCCTGCTGAGCCTTTAGCTTGGACTTGGGTCACTTTCAAACTTTGGTACACTCCTGAGCTCTAGAAAACCAGGGATTTATTGAACAAGAAAGAAAAAATATCTCAAGTGTGCACATGACAGCAGAGGGCAAGGCCTCAAACAGCTTGAGACTGCTGTGAAAATCCTGATTGGTTTCTAAGCCCTATCATTGCCACAACCCTCTAGCAGGCACTACCCCTCATAGCCAGTTATGTTCCTCGTGGGAGGCTGCAGAGCATGCAGCCTTTCCCTAGGGCCAAGTGGCGAGTGCCTCAGGGAAGATGTTAGCTTGACTTTTTTAAAAACAATTTCACATAAATTCTTCAAAGACTGACTAGACACAAAACGAAGTTTCTCTCTCTACTTTTCAAATGATTTCTGAGTTTACGCTATCTTGGTAGTTAGCATCTTTTCCTCTCTTCCCTGGGTGAGGGTGGTTCTTATCATGGAAAGTGATCTACACTATCTTCTCTCAGCCTAGGGAAAGAGGGAGATGGAGAAGGGCTGGGAGAAGACTCTTGCTTCAGTAAGAAGAGAACCTATGAATAACAATGGAAGTGGTTTAATGTTTTGGTAACAGTGTGCTTCTCATGTTGCTCTGGCTGCTTCTGAGAGACTTTGCAAGACAGAAGGGTATCCTAAGGCTGAATATGCCATGGCAAAAGCACGCCCATCAAGAGGTGATTGCTGTTAGGCATCATCTTCTTCCCTCACAGCTATTTCTCACCTCTTCTGCAGCAGCAGGAGGTGACAGGGGGCCAAATTATCTTCTGCCCAGCTCCACACCAAGAGCATGATGAACTTGGGGTGGGCCAGTGTTGCATAGGGGATGGAGCAGGATAACTGGGAGATGCTGGTTTCCTGCAGACCTTAGGAGAGTGCTCTTCACTATCATAGGATCACCCCCTTCCCAGCCCCAGGTCTGAGCTATTCGCAGAGGTGACCTTGTCATTGGTCCAGCCTGCACTGAGTTATCTACAGGTACAAGAGTGAGGTGAGAAACACTTTGCCTTTCCAACTTTGCTTCCTTTCAGCAATGCCCTTCACCCCTTGGTGCTGTCCCCAAGCCCTTTTGCTGGGAGAACTTACTGCAAAGGTGTAGGGATGGATTTTGTGAGCATGCAACCATTTTGTGTCAATATGACCAGTGTGATGTTTACTAGCCTTTGAGTGCACTCTGTGCTCCCCCATCAGACAAGGGAGAGCAGCACAGCCACTGACTTTGCCAAGTGCTTGGAGGTGCTCAGGAGAAACAGGCAGCTCAGTGCAACTCTTTTTTCTATGTGTTAAGACTCAAAAGGAAACCCACACATCCTCCTTGAAAGCCTCCTCTGCAAACCCATGTGTCTCTCTAATTGAAACAGGGCAGGGTCTGAAACCATAGGAGTCCACAGCTGCTATTTCTATTGTGCATGTCTGAGTCAAGGTGAAGAGAAAAGTCAGCAAAGTATCCCACAGGGTGAATCCTCCATGTGCCAAGAAAGCTGACTCCACATTAAAGGTGAGAGCCAGAGCTTGCAAAGCAGTGATGGCCTGGGAAGACAGAGGCCTTGATTCCCTCCAGCAGCCTCCAAGTGTAATTCCCATTAACATTGGCACTAGCCATCACCCTGAATACCCTGTGAGTGAGAAAGAGCAGGAGGGAGGTGATAAAGTTGTCAGGCTGCAGGCAAGGCTATGGCCACTGAGGACTGGCAGGGACCGTGTCGTTTACATCCTGGGATGTATTTTAAGGGCAGATCTGAGACACTCAGGATAGGGCGGGCTTGCTGATTTTGCAGAGACTTCACCTTGCGTCAGTCTTCAGTTTACAGTGACAGGTAACCAGGGCTCTGCATTTCTCTTCTCCTTCGTTTGCATTACTAGAGGAAGAAAAGATATATGTGGCAGGAAAACTTTGAGATGACAGGGCTACTTACATTAACTTCCATAAAAGACAAATTTTGTCACTCAGTGATTGCTGCTAATCCTGCAGCTGATGTCTGGTTCACAAGACATCTGCCCTGAATGTCACCATGGGTCAAAACATTTTCAGGGTCCTTCCAGCAAACAAAATCTGTTCTTAAAGAGCACTGCTTCCAGTTAGACTGTGGCCTGGGGAGACAGAGGGGAGTATTGCTTTTGCATTGGACCTTTGCTTTGGCATTGAAAGAGCAGCTCTTAAACCCCAAAGCAGCAGACAAGATGTGTGTTTCTCCCACGAACAAGTTGCAAGCCACACAGAAATCAAAGGATCCTTGTTACCAAAGACAAGATCCGACCTCTTTTAAGAGCAGTGTGGCCTTTCTGTGGTACGTTTAGCAACTGATGCAGAATTGACAAGTGAGTCGTTCCTTCTTTCCTCCTTTCTCTTCTCCTCCTTCTGCCTTGGCACCGAAGTGCATTAAGAAAGCAAGATGTCTGGAAGACATCTCCTGGATCACTGCTGCTTCTGCAGCACCTTGTCTGCCTTCAAGCTCTGGCGTCAAGTAGTGATCAGCCTCCTTCCTCCAGCCCCCTGCACTGGAGTAGCAGCTTTCAGACGTGACCTTCCACCTCTTCATGGCTCCCTGTGTCTCTGAAATGTCCAGAGGTCAGCCCCTTGCTGCCTCCACAAGGAGACCTGTTATGGAGATTCCTGCCTCGCATCAGCCCTGTCTCATGTCCCTGTCATCTCCCATCATGTTACCAAACTGAAGGGGATACCAGGAGTTTAGATGGTGTCCTCCGCCGTGACATGGACTCATCATTTCACTATTAGTTGGGGAATGACAGCTGTGTGCTGCTTGTGGAAAGGTAGCCTTGACTGACTAGCTAAAAATCGGAGGTGACCTATCTGTACAACTTACTGCTCGGGATCAATGTGACAAACTTCATCTTTCTTCACTGCCAGCCTCTAAGGTTAGAGAGGGCCATTACCTGTCATGGCGGGGACAAGAGAGACAGGTCTATGGATATGTCTGTGCGTGTGGAGGGAGGGAGATGAGTGGTATGCTCTTATTCTTTCTTTCCTACTTCGTTATATTGATTTTCAGTGGCTTGCACGTTTGGAATGCAGTAAGGGAGCAATTCCCTTCTATGCTGGCTAGTAAACATCGCCTGTAACTTTATTCTGGGTCAGGAAAGTCAGCACTTAAAATTAAAAGTGGTTTCAGAGCAGGAAAGACATATTTTAGGAAATTCCAGCTGGGGGTTCCTTGCTCCTGTACTTAATTTTAGAATCCAGTGTGTCGTGTCATGTCATATATGCCTTTAAAAAAGCATTTAACTGATATATATTCTCATCTGCTCTTTACTTGCAATATTTCAAGCAGAAAGTATTTTTTTAAAATCAGTTTCCCAGCTCTCTGAATTTACAGCAGAGGCCACAGACTATAAAGTGGAAGGAGTTGAAATTAAGCCCAGGGGAGAGAGAAGTGCACTAGAGAGAAAGACTCGTATGCCAGGTGCTTAAGCACATGCATAGTTTAAATCCTGTGCCATCTCCCCAAAGCCAGTGGAGCTGCCCCTGTATTTAGATCTAGCACACCTTGCTTAAGTGCTGGGACTTTAATCCCTAAAAGAAGGTGTATAATGCTGGGGCACAGGCTAACATGCCCGTAAACTGGTCCACGTACAAGGTACAATCTGCTACGGTTCCTTTCCTCTGTGCAGGGATCCCTTGCTCAGGTCTGGGGAAGCGAGCAGGAATCCCCGAGGCAGGAAAGCATCTGTCCCAAGCAGGTACCATGGGGAAAGAGTGCCCTTGCTAACATGTGGCTTCCAGATGTGGATCCAAGCCGGGATGCAGGTGCTTGAGTTGAGCATTTTGCTGATGAAGTTTCACTCAGCAAAGGCTCGTTTCTTGGGTGCTGGGGATTTTGCCTCTGAAGTTTCCTTCTTGTGGAAGCAGGCGCTCGCACGTAGTTGGACATCAGCACTAAAAACATGGTGTGCTACTTTTTAGGTGGCTAGAGAGGTATTTTACAGACCTCTGTTCCTGGCACTGTAAAAGCAAAGTGTTTTTGGAAAACGCAGCGTAGGAAGCAGGACCAGTGGCATGGGGTGCCACTGTATGGGGTGCCACTGTATGGGGTGCCACTGTATGGGGTGCCACCTGCTTTGCCCATGCCAGCACCCCCGGTCTCCTATTTCCGTCCTGTCCCTGCAAATCCCCTCTCTGCTCTGCCGTGCATCCACCTGCCCTGCAGCAGGGCTGTCACCACTTTGTCAGGTCTCGGGGATGTCTGCGGCTGGAAACCCCGCTGGGGAGATGAAGGAAGCCTGGACAGTTTACGAGACGGCGGGAGGCAAAGTACATCTACCTGGCCCTGAACTCTGACGCGTGGCCTCCCTGCTCCCCGCTTGACACTTACAAACAGTGACAAGCCCTGTCACCTGCCACCTGATGTGACCATCCTGAAATCTGGGAAAGTTGGATGTGCTATTAGCAACTCCAGCTTCCCAAAAGAAAGCCCCAGAGACTTACGACAAGGAACTGCCGTAACTCAGGCCAAATGCTTTCATGTTAGGAAACCCACGCGGCTGGCCCCCTGGGTGAAACAACGCGATGAAAGGAAAGCCAAAAGGCACACAGACAGACAAACAAGAAGGCAGACGGTGCTGGTGTCTCATCCCAGTTTCCCTCTTACTCCCTCCTCTTCCTATGAGAGGATAACCCCATGGCTGAGGGACCCTTAACTTTGGGAACAGCATCAGCCACTGCACTTCCTTGCACCATCCCTGTGCTCCCCATGTGCTTCTCTTCCCACGTCCCCCCTGGCCTATCTCCTCTACCCAGAGGAAGGACCCATAGAAGCACAGGTGTCACTGCATGAGGATCGTGGAGCACCTCCCTGGGGTCCTGCCTAATGGGTCTTCATTGCCCTCCATACCCAAATTGCTACCTCATGCTGAAAAATCATAATCTGGAAGTAAAGGACCAGTGAAGGTTGGGTGGTGCCTTCCCTGGAAAAGCAAATCTTTATACTTGAAATCTTTTCCATCAGCAAAAGGCCATCCAAATCTCCCAGATTTCATGATTTCTAAACAATTTCCAAAGAGTAGCCACTTTTCGGACACATTTTTCAGGCTGCTGCCGTTACTCAAGTCTCTATCTAAGCAGTCATGCAACAAGCAATGCTTTCCAACAATGGTCTATTGATTACTTGCTTCGTTAACAATGATGCAATTCCCTGGAGAGGTTTATTACTCTTGTTTTGTATTATTTTGTGCCCTATGATTTGGTCATTAATGGGTACACTTGCATTTCATTTCGCCGTGACTGACTTTCCTGGGAGGAATTCTCGACGCAGTCAAAAAACGCTCATGAAAAAATGTTTACTGGCAGGAGGCATGAGCGTGTTGCAGGGCTGTATGGATGTTTTCATCCTGATGGTTCAGCAGTAAATCAATTAAAAACATGATTGATTGTAAAATTGGGGCAAATTTCCTTTTGTCTCTGGATTTAGCATTACCTAAGTTAGGCTGTATAAATCTAATGATACATTACTCACGCAGTGATTGTCTGAGGCAAGAGGAAGGGCTGAACCAGGCCCAGCATATCCTGCAGTGCTGCTCCTATGCAGAGCACAGAGCCCTCGTCCCACTGGTGATTTAACTCCTTTTGGCAATATTTGACTAAAATTCCCTTTACCAGAGGATAAAATAAATTGAAAGGTCTCTCTACACAGATACGCTCGTTCAGATTAAGGTATAGTGTACATTTAACATGGAATAGCTTTTCTTAATTAATTCCCTGTCCGGGTGCTCCTTTTTTTTTTCTTTCCCAGACTGCTGTAGCCCAAATTAGATTAATAGACTTTGGATATTCTTGCAAGCTATTACATTCTCTTATTATTAAGCATTATTAACATTAGTTCTTGAAAATTAATGATTCCAGAATAACTCCCAACATTTAGTTATATCCCGAAGTCTCCAGCTGCACAGGATGGCCAGTGTGCTCTGACTTCAGTGAAAGCCTCTGTGCCCCCAGTTTAAAGAGGTTGCCAACAGCACTGGGTTTTGTCTGCTGAACAGAGGTAATAATTTAAGTCTTAAAATCAGTTAAAAAAAAAAGTCCTGCCTTAACCTTCTATCAGTTTAAAAATTTCTGTAGTTAAACTAAACCTCTTTGTAACAAGACTGTCCCCAGAAGCCACTGCTTAGCACACAGTGGTGCAGGGAAAATGCAATTCAAAGAATTAGAGAGCCTGAAAAACAAGCTAAGGGGGGAAAGATCACATCCTCATCTCCCACATACCCATCCAGAGCTTGATCCAACACCCAGAATTGTCCATGTACATCCTTCTGTGGTCTCCGAGTGCAGACCAGGAGAACGGCATCGTGCCATCTCAAGGGTGCTGCCGCATCTCCATGCGTGCAAGTCTGCAGATACAGGCAGGAAAACAAATGTACATGACTGTGCGCTTGAATATAGATTTACAGAGACAGTATGCATAAATCTAGATAATTTATACAGTGCCACAAATACAAACAACAACTGCCACCCCTCTCCCTTCACAAACTCATACACACAAATGCACCTCAAGTATGAATAATGCAATGACAAAGTGAACTGCATTTGTATGGACATCATTGGTATCAGCAGTTAGGAATAATAGTTGTCTAATTGTAGTCTTTCATTGTATGCTATGTCAAAGCATGGGTGAGTAATTGCAATCATCAAAACCCTTTCAGAGTGTGTGCAAAGCCCCGACCCCCATCACCTGCCGTCAAGCCTATCTGATCCACCACACACATGCACTTACTGGGCAGATGAATTAGCTAGATGGGCTGTTCTCTTTTTTTTATTATTATTATTATTATTATTATTATTTTCTCTTTTGTTTTGTGTTTTCCTTCCCTCAAGGTTGTGTCTGGGTTGTGAGGGGTTGTTAGACTTTTTTTTTATTGTTGTTGTTATTTTTCGACGTGTGTGATCGCTTTTTGGGTGAGATAATTTAGATGACAGACATCAACAATTATACAAAATAATATGGTAACCAGCAACTGAAAAAAAAATAATAATTGATTCTCATGGGCTGCTGAGTGTTACAATTTGAATGTCTTTCTATTAAAATCCTTGTAATAGACACAGGGAGAAGGCAGGGAGGAGGGGAGAGAGAAAGAGGGAAAGGGAAATCAGTTCTTTTTCAAATATTACTCATAAGATGGAAGAGAAGATATTTTCAGAATGCAAGTGGGACTGATTTCCATTAACATAATCCCATTTCTAGTATTATTTTATTAATATAAACATCTTGGCTCTAGGAATGCCTCCTGGATCATATACTCCTACTGTATTTTGCATTGGGTTTAGGGGAAAATCAAGGAGAGTGCTAAAAAAAAAAATTGAACCTATTCGTTATATTCATTCTGAGTTGCCAGCTGTACAGAACCTGAATGGAGCAGCAGATTTGATTATCAAATACAATTAAGGCCTGTTTTTGTCGATGTGGAGTACTATTTAAGTGCATATTGTAAATATCCATCTAGAAGACAGCAGCAGCACAATCACATGGGCTATATACTCTGTCTTGCTGCCGGAGAGACCTTGCAGTGATTTTCTCTGGCTCAGCCTCCCACAGTAAGGCAACCATCCCAGTGCTGTAACAACAACTATTACAGAGACAACACCTTGTTCAAGGTGCACATGGGTTCATGGGTAGAACCCTGCTTTAGAGTGTCTCAGCTCTGAGCTTTCTCATGTCTGCCTTTGTGTGATCGATCGTATCTATTTATTAGTGTTACACCGTACCTTCAGAGACGCAGCAAGGTACATCCTTTTTGCTGCAAGCATCTTCTGGCTGCCAAACATGAGATTGGATGGGATGTGTCTGTGCGCTGAAACTTCAGCAATCAGGCAATTTAGAGATTGATAATTAAGCTCTCCCAGGAAGTAGTAGAAGCCCTACTTTGTGTGCAAGATTCAAGTAAAGGGGAATTTTGTAGAAAAATGTAGGTTGGAAAAGACCTTTAAGATCACTGAGTCCAAACTGCACACAATTTACACAAGGTTCAAGGAAGAAAGTCCTCTCTGTGAATTTTCTTAGACTGCAGATGAGGGTCCAAAAAGGAGGAGATGTAACTTGCTATTTGGAGCACTGAACATGAGGATGGGCAAAATGGTTTTGAATGTGCCATGGTGAGATGTCCCGTGTTGTCAGAGGGACACATAATCATTTCCAATTACTGTAAGTTATCTTCACTATAGTGTCTGACACTACTATCGTCACCCTGCTCACTTCAAACTTGCTTCTGTCTCTGGACAAAACAAATTCAGATGTACCAAAATACACGTATTTTGCAAGATCTCAAAGCATTCATAAATGGTGATGGTACTGAAGAGAAGATCCTGCAAAATACGTGATTGGAAATGCTATAGACTATGGGTTTTTTCTCAGGGAAAAGTTATTTGCGGAGGGAGTGTGTTCATCTCAGATAACTTCTCTTTTATGAATATTAGATGGTTATTCTTAGCTGTTTGTCTGAGATGCTCCAACCATCAATAGAGAAGGAAAGAGGTACTCCCACCCACAGGGTCATTCATTCCCTGCTAAGATGGATGAGGATGGATCACTTTATGGAAGTTCACCTGTATCTCTCCCCATTTCCTGTAGTCTGGTCTGCCAGTTTTAAGTAAAGTCCTAGATGGCAAAATTTAGGGAATACCTCCCTTAATATCTATTTCTACTTCATGTTGAAGAAACGGATAAATTCCTTTTAACAGAAATGTTTGATTTGAAGACCTATATCGAGCATTTTCTCATCTGCAAATGTTTAGAATTAACGCTTCCTCCCAGAAGAACTGGGTTCATCTCTTCTGATGGAGTTTCATAATGACCTTAGAGTAAGGATTTGTTTCCATATTACGATCCTTCCTAAGAGTTAACTGGACTATAGCTACATCTTATCAGGAGAAATGCTTTTTTTTCTTAATCAGGAAGAAATCCGGTTTCATTAGCAAAATTTGGTCTGGCTGTATTGAAACATCCTACTTGAAAGCTACTTTCTTAAACACTTAGTATCCACATGATAATTAGTCCTTAGGGAGATAATTTTTCATGATTCAGACTTCAGAGGCAATGATAGTGGATTTGATAAAGTTTGTATTGGGCAGGTTACTGAGGTCCAGGATGGACTTTTTGCAGTAGCAAGTGCTCCAAAAGTGTAAGCCATACTCTGATGGCATGGGAGACAACTGTGCTGCTGAGTTATCCTAATGTCGGTTCTTAAGGGTGTTCGGAGAGGGAACGATGACGATGTCAGCCCAAGCATTTTTTAAAGGTCATGGTCCAGGACAAAAATTATGTATGAAAACTTGACATTTTCTGCTAAATGGAATTCTTGTTTTCTACCTCACCCTAATTAAGGTAGTGCTGAGAAATGCTTAGCGTGGGGAAGGACTGTACCTTCCTAGTGCCTTTACAGACACCAGTAAAAAGCACACCCACCTCCAACTTTCTATGATGCAAGGCTAGCAAAAGAGAATATAGAGACAAAACCAGAAAACAGACTAAAGAAAAACAATGAGACAAGTTTCATATCAAGATGAGGTTTCAAAACACTCATGGTTTCAGTGTTGTCAGTCATACATGAGCATCATAGCAAGGGGGACAGGTTTTGGAGAAATTTCAGAGAACAACCTGAGATGGGATTGCAGCTCTCTTTAAGGAGTTTCTACCATGCATGAAGGAGCAGCATGGGAGAAAACAACTAGATAGTTGTCTGAAAAATTCAATTACTGAGTGATAGAGGATGTTATCACAGGGTAACCAAAGATGGGAGCTGGCATTTCAATAGCAAATGAGAGATGTTAGGTAGGGGGAAGATAGGCTGTGAAGAGGCTTTCAGAGGTCCCTGTATGGACATTGAACCATAATAGCCACTCATCAGTGTTATAAAACTACCAGGAGCACTATCCCGGGGCTGGGAAAGACTCTTCTTGGCAAGCTGGTGTACCACACCATGCCGTCAGATAGAGCCTGTCCTATTGAAAACTTAATCCCTTTGAGTTCCCTGGAACAGCAGCAGCTGGAGGGGAAATAACAGTAAAATTCTATGGCCATAATAAAACGCATTAGCCATCTGAACACTCATTTCAATCAAATAATGCAGCCTATTCATATTTAAACAGGAAATATTGTTTAATGTTTATGGTAATGATCAAATCAAATTTTAAAAATTAAACATGAAATTAAACATTAAAGTGAGGTTCCAACATTTGGCACTTGGGACAGTGTTTCCAACCCACAGCTGATGGCTGCAATCAGCAGGGTCTACCCTCTTACCTTTGCTTAGTACAACTTCTTGAGGAGGATGCTAGAAGGCTTTGGTGTCACAGGGATGCACAGCTGGTGTAGGGTAGCTGATGTGGAGTTGATTGTTTCAGCCTCCCCTTCCATCCCTTTGGCTTTCCATGACAATGGGAGGTAATTGCTGTTAAAGGGGAAGTGGGAAACCAAAAGAAAAGTACTTTCATCTGGAAGAAATTAAATGGGACTTTTCATCCAAGTGGAAGGCGGTCATGTGTTTCTATTAAAATATTTTGGAGTCTAACTTTTTCCTCATAAGAACAGGGAGAAGGAAAGTTACAGAGGTTTTTTCCAAACCATCATTGAAAGAGAAGTAGCAAATACCACTGTCAAACAGTAAGTCCTCAGACATTTGTAATGGTCATAGGATATAAAAATGCAAAAAAACACCTAGTTGCTCTTTAAATACTGTTCCTTTGGGGTAGAGCACATCTGTTATACACCAGTAACACGCAGCCATTTCAGTAGTGATGGTAACTGGTGTAAAGATCCTGACTTTTTTTTTTAATAATAGGAGAAAAAAAGATTTTTTAAAAAAAAAGTCTACTTCATGAGCTCAACTGATTAATTTAAGGTTTTGACAGAGCTGGTGAAGTTTGTATTTAATGAGGACCTTAGAGTGTTGGCTAGCAGTTAGGGTATTGCTGTTAGACCATATCTTCTTGTATTACAGTAAACTCAGAGCCTGGAAACGACTTTCTCCAGCACCAAATCTGGAGTGATTTTATTGACATTAAGCCAAGCAGTTCTCTCCCAATTGTATCCACTCAAAGTCAGCAGAAAATCAAAGTTTGAAATAGAAAACGTTTGTAACAAAACCATTGTCTCTAATAAGTTTATGCATTTTAGTTAGCCATGGATCTTATCTGTGCTATGAGCCGATGCTTTGGTTTCCTGAGCTGTGCAGCAAGGTTAACCTTTTGCTCTAACAGTTGCATCTTTCAAGGGAGTATATCCTCAGTCTAAATTAATATCAAATTAGTATAAATTAATACCAAATTAGCAATGCTTTGCACTACCAGCAAATTGCATGTTGTTCCTTAGAGTAAAAAAACCTCATCACAAAAGGCAGAATCAATCTGTCAATCCCCATTCTTATGTCGACTGCTTACTCAAATTTATTATTGAAGGAGCAAGCACAGGAATTTCCATAGTACGAAAAAATAAATAAAAAGACTGAATAAATTATCTGGGAAAGTACAGCAAAATGGGAAGATTTATCTTAACCTGTGTCTACTGCTGTCATCCCTGTACCATGCACTTTAAATTGGATTGGTATCCTATAAGAGACTGTCAAGGATTTCATTTGTTCTGCTTGACATACAGATGTACAATTGGTAAAACTGCATCTTATCTTAGTAATTGTCTACAGTGCTAAGTCTGTACCTAGTTATTGACTTCAAAAGTCAGGTTTCATCTGTGCAGTTCCCTGATCCAACATCAGTCCAACTACCTCTCCAGCTTTATCTGTTCACCTTTCAACTCACCTTCCTGAGTTAAACTACCTTCCTCTTTCAAAAACTGGGTTTTGTCTTTTGGTAATCAATGAAGACCAGGGTTTGGGGGTAGAGGGGTGAAGAGGCCAGTTCCTTGTTTCCAGTAGCATCTTTGTATCCAGTGTGTCTAAAAAAATTAATTGTGACATGGTGCTCACGAACTTGGTGAATATTTTGAAAGCTTTTAACACAAGAAGGTTTGTGGGGTGAGGTTTATTTTAGGGTTTGGAGGGCGTTAGCTAGCTCTAATAACATTTCTATTTACTAACGGAACTGTGGAGGTTAGTGATCACATAGAGAAATTTCTGTCTCTCTGATGATCTTTGAGTACATCCTGGTACAAATCCAGATTAGCATGCTGACATTCTAATGATTCAATAAAATGCTTTTCTAAACTTGCAGCAACCCTTCCTGTTCACAGATACATGCTGCAAATAGACCTGCTTGTAAAATGGGATTTTTTTTCCTGTGCATCCAAAGAATTCCTATAAAATTAGTTATTAATTTTTCCACTTCCAGCTGAGTAGATCTGTGGCTTTTGAGTTTTCATTTTTTAAAGCCGAATAAACCTCCTGACTTTTTTTCTGGGAAGCAGATATTTCTGTGACATACTGTGTGGTGCTTTCTCTACAAATCTTCTTCACAGAAACTTTTTGAGCAACTGTTAGGAGAAGGTCAGAAAGAAAATCTTGGTTTTTTCCACTTCTTCCCCCACCTTGTCTCCCAACGCATACTAGGGCCATCCTGGGGACCAGCCTTGTCTTGTACCTGACTTGCCTAAAAATTGGATGGCTCATTCTGACTCCCCATTTCCAGCAAAGCGAGATACAATAGTCATAGGAAGTGGCTACAAATTTGCCATGGTGAAGCATTTTGCTGGGGACTTCCCTGTGGGGTGCTGCAGTGCACCCCAACAGTGGAGATTGCTCTTCCCGGGGAACACAGGAATATAAAATCATAAGAACGATTATAGTGGGTCAGGCCAACAGTCATTCTCACATATATTGCGTCTCCTAAAGTAGTCAATCATAAAGCTGAGGGAAAATTACAAGAGCAATAGTTTCCTAGGTTCCTACAATTGGCAGCTCAGGGATTTCCTGGGCCAGAGGTACTTTCTTTGTATCAGTAGTTTTCAATGATTTTTCTGCCATGAGTCGTCCTGTTGTTTTTGAGTACATGGGGATGTTTTAGATTCTGGTTTTGCATCAGTGGCATTTCTCATTGTTTAAGCAGGACCATTTGTCCCTGGAGAAGGCAGAAGTTAGTCAAAGAACCTCGAGACTGGCAACTTGCAGAATCATAAAATAATGCATTGAAGTCTCTTTTCACTTTCCCAAATGCTGCCAGCTGAAGGACAGACGTATAGCCTGACAGTTTCAGAGAGAGGAGCAATGGGTCCTGTCTGCATGGGGTGATGGTGCTTACCAGATACCATTACCCCAAGTCAGTGGTGGTTTAAATTTTGTTAGAGAGCTTCTAACTGCAGGAGTTCAGCAGCTGTTATATCAGCAATCGTAATAGCCCTGAAGTGGGGCAAACCTCCAAGGCAAGGTTGGGCGGATGTATGGGTGAAAAGTTTTCATCCTCCAGAGTTAAAGCCACCTCCACTCACAAGGTGGCTTTGTCACAAGACAAAGAGCATGGGGTTTTCAGAATGTCCTGTGGCACCTCTGCCATGTGCAAGCCATAAAGAAGCAGCGTTTTCCAACAGCTGGCAAGCAAAGCTGGTTGTACGGGGGCATGGCTGTGCCCATGCTTCCTGAACAGTGTGTCAGTTCAGAGAGAGGAACTGCTCTGATTGTAAGAATGGGTGGATAGTTATCATGTTTTGCTGGGAGATGAGGGTTTGGTTTTTCCTTATTTCTGTTCCCTTGTTCAGTTTGGAAGCTGCTTTAGATGATTGGTATTTGTGCTAAAATGAACCGATGCTATGGTAGTCAGAAGGATACACACAAGCAGGTACACTTGTAAACAAAAATGGTAATTAGAATAGGATGCAGGTCTGGGGTTGTCTGTTACGTCAAGACCTATGTTTGTGTGTCAACTTTACTCCTGTGCCTCCTCTCTGAGGCATCCTTTATTTCAAGGCTTCCTGGGAAATGCAATATGGCTTTTGTTGTTTGCAATTTTTTTCCTTTTATTTAATTATTATTATTCTTTGTTTCTTTATGGACTCCCCAGGTGCCCATAACAATGTGGCAATCAGCAGGGATATATGCAGTAGCAGAATTTTCCCTTTACAAGTGAATCTATGCAAATATGGCAACCTACCTCAGGGCATCTTTCAAACCTCAGGAAGAAATGGCAGGGAAGGCATCACATGATGCTTCAGACAAAGCTCGCAGACATCTCTCACGTGACTTTGGAGGTTTCTCTCACTTTTTCTCTCTCTATTGTCTCTTACTCTCTCCCCTAAATACACTTCCAGAAAGGTAAGTGACTAAAAATGGCATGTGCTGTCTTCAGGGAGTCTGTGTGATGCCCCACAATCGAGGTCCATCCCCAGAGAGATGGTCTACAGGAGGAAGATCATGGACATGTCCTTCTTTCAGATGTGCCAACACATCTGCTACTGTCCTCAGTTGGGAACTCACTGGAGGCACAGTTGAGAAGTGGACTTGAAACTAAGTCTCTATTAAAATAATAAGGGAAGGTGACATCTTTGGAAGAATAAAAAGCCCAGAACTGCACATGTTCAAGAGGACAGCACGATGCAGAGCCCAAGGCAGGATGTGGCTTTGGATGATTCTCACAACACTCTGTCCTCAGGGCTTACCACCCACATGCAATTTCCTCAGCCAAGAATTTGCAAGGAAGGAGGACATAACCTAACCTTCACATGAAAACTGAGGGTCTCCTCAGTTAGACTTAGGTACCCAGGAAGAAACACAGGCAGACAGGTTATGCCCAACTGACTATTTCCACAATAAAGTCCGAGTGTCTGTATGGAGGTGAGGGGGTCATCACAAACCCCTTCCAAAGTGGACTTGGGGAACACCAGCCATCCAGCTGTCTCTGAGTTTCAGGGGAGAGTCCTTCCTGAAGTGAAGTAGGAACTAGCTGTGGCCTTTGGTGTCAGGCCAAAATGCCCCCCCATGTGATGACCCAATTACCCTCTCAGTGACTCGAGATGTTTTTTTTTTCTCTTGTTCTCTATCACATCAGAAAGGACAATATTAAAACATTCTTATGGAGATTAAGTTATCACATCCTGAGGGAAACAGGCAAAGTCCAGTACCATTAAACATGAATATACTGGGAATAATCTGAAAGAATACAAATGTTCAGGATTCCCAGAAAGACACCTAGATCCAGTACAACTCTGCAGAGACACATCTGGGATCTTACAGGGTAGAAACACCTTTCTAAATTGCAGGACAGTAGATCACAATATTATAATATGTAAATACAGATAATTCTCACCAAAACTAAAATTCAAGTCACACTGTTGGAGCACAGATTGCCATTAAAAAATTAGGCCATGGAGATAGGCACCATGTAATGAACAGAGCAAAATAGAACAGAAATAAATGGAGCAATCTGAATTTAGTTTAGATGAAAGCAGTAAAGCAGTTCCTCTTTAGATATTTTTCAAATGTATCACCCACCCTATGAAGTATCTTTACTAGTTTAGGGAGAAAGGAGATCACCAGGCACCCCTCCGCTCTGACAGCCCAAGTGCTTCCACCACACCGACTACCTCCACACCACCGACTACTGCCTGTGTTTGCCATATGTCATCACTTTTTGTTCGCTGCCATTTACATGCTGGCAGGTTGACTTTTTATTAAGGTAAGAGTAGGTTGAAGATTTCAGACGTGGGCGCTTGAGAGACCCTCCCCTTCATGGCAAGCTCAGCTTGCTCAGTTTCAGCTCAAGCTGACATTATATCAAACTGGGTTTCTTCCCAGTGGGGACAACCACAGATTACTTACAAGATACAACAAGAATGTCACACAAAATGAAGACGAAAGATGTGCAAGAAGCGTGATTGCTGTCTGAGCCTTTTTAAAAACTGCTTATTAAGGAAATTGCCCTTTTAAGCAGCAAACAGCCAACAGAATTGGCCATGTTTGATGCTGGGGAAAGGATCTTACTTGCTAACCAACACTGTCTATTGATAACTTTCCTCCAGTGGTAATGATGCAGATGCTAATGAGCATATTAATAATAAATAACACTGTGTGCATTTATCATGTCCCCTATTCAAAGGGTGGAAAATGCTTTACCAACAAGAAAGTGTGAAGTCCCTGAGCAGCTCTTTTCTCCATGTGCAGTCTATTGTTACCATAAGCAAAGGGACTTTTGTCATCTGGGTTAGCGAAGAGAAGTGGCAGTGGAACCGCTGGATTCCAGTCACTACGGTGCTGCTGATTCATGGTGTGAACTTCGGGGAGTTATTTCAGTGCTTTGAGTCTCAAGTTCACCATCTGTAAAATCAAGATAATTATATTTACAGTGCTTACCTCATAGAGCTGCTGTGAAGATTAATTAACGCATATATATTTACAAAGTGCTTTGAGATCTTCAGGTGAAACCTGCTGCATATGTGCAAACTAATATTTCTCTAAAATATCTTGAAGCCTCAGGAGCTGCAGAGTCTTGCCAGCTATCACCACATTTTTTAATGCTTTTGTTCTTTGTCTAAGGAAGTTGTTTTGCAGGTAGCAGTTATATATTGTGTTAGTGGTAGAATACTTTGCAAATAATAGTTTCCACAATTCCTTTTGATGTGTTTTCCTCCTTATGCACTATGTGGAAACAGATTATGGGTTCATCAAATAGTAATTTTAAGACATTATTAAGTCACATATTTTAAGCATTTATTTTACCTCTGTAGATTTTATCACAAAGAAAATCCCTGTGTTTATTTGGTATTGGCTATTCCAGCTGTGTTGGTTATTTGCAGTCGCTCAGATCAGAACCACCTCCAGCAAGAACATACCTGGAGGTACACATAAGGACAGAGGATTATGTGTATTTCATTTATGTGCTATGGGCAGGGTTGATCTTGCCTAAATTTAGCCATCTGAATATTAACCATTAAGTCCAAACAAGTTCTTTCAACTTACTGCATACTTAGTTGAAAGAGATGAGCACTTGCCCAGAGCAGTTTCCCCAACCTCTCTAAGACAAGTGTTGATAGGATGAATCAGCCTTTGGAGACACAAATACCTCTGTTGACTGTGAAGGGATGTGGGAGTGATTTACTCAGATTTAGATGCCTGATGTGATATTAAAAAGCTGAATCTTGTTCTATGATTCTGTTCTGCAGACCCTAGCAACACTCTACCCTGTCAGGACAGCAGAGTTACACTGACATTGAGAATGGCCTGTTTGCACAATAAAACAGATGTAGACTGAGATGCCTAACCTGTCAGTTTGCAGATCATAGAATCATTTAGGTTGAAAAAGACCTCTAAGATCATGAAGTCCAACCATGAAAGTACAACACTACCATGCTCACTAAACCATGTCCTAGAGTGACACAATGTTGTGGTTTAGGTGAAAGCAGGACACACATCTAAATGGGTTTTAAATACCTTCAGGGATCATGACTACCACTTCCCTGGGCAGCCTGTTCCAATGTTTGACCACTCTTTCAGCAAAGAATTTTTTTCCTAATGTCCAATCAAAACCTCCCCTGGTGCTTGAGGCCATTTCCACTTGTCACTTGTTACTTGTGAGAAGAGACCACCACACCCTCATTTTAGGTAGTTGTATAGAGCAGTAAGGTCTCCCCTCAACCTCCTCTTCTCCAGGCTAAACAACCCCAGGACCCTCAGCTTCTCCTCATAACACTTTTCCAGATCCACCACCATCTCCAGATGTAGGTGTCTGCACAATGGTGAGGAGCCAAATTTCCCATTGCAGTCAATGGAAATCTCAACAGTGAGGCATGGAGCCTAGAGATCTATGCAGCTGACCAAATGTAGGTGTGTTCCACAGGGGAAGTGGAGTAGCATACCAAGCTCCCCTAACTGTACAACTGTCTCTCCACTGGGTATAGCAATCTAAATGACCAGACTATCTGTAGATACAAAATGTGGGTGTTTTAACCTGCAAATTTAGCTTACACCAGAAGTATGTCGTCATTAAGAGGATGAAGTCTGAGTTATTTGATGCAGGCAGATCTGCTGAGGGTGCCACACTTCTAACAGATGAACAATGATGGCCTCTGCAATACTGAGGAGCATCTTGGTGTCTGTAAATCAAGTTCAAACATCAGGATTTTATAATATGAAACTCATATACATTTACTAGTTCTTATTCTTATTTCAGCTGTTCCACAATTGTCCGTGTTAGTTGCATTGTGCCTAAAGTTCTCAGACTGGTACTTCTACCTCCTTTCCTTTAAGGCATTTATTCAGTTTTAGGAAGTCAGTGCCCAGAAGCTAGTGAGTGGAAGTTTTCCTCCTGAATTTCTCTCTCTTGCATGCAAAGTCCTACTAATAGCATCAAGCATCTCTTGATGCTTATAAATATGTCTCTGGATAGCAGCCATATCCATACACACAAGCTTTCTTCCTAATCCTTGGCCACTGTAGTCAACTTTGAAAAAAATTCCATATCCAAGATCTATGAGAGAGTGCAGAGTAGTTATACATGCATGCATCTATATGCACAAATGGCTTGTAGTCAATGGGTTCAACTCATACATGCAGGAAACAAACACATAATGAATGTTGAGGCATCTTCATATAACTTCCCTACTTCAGTGGACTTTTGTCAATGAGTACCAGCTGACAATCTGTCTTTATATGTACATGCACACACAGACATATGTATGTATGTGTGTGTGTGCACCTATATATATATATATATAAATTTACATTGGAGTCTTGGGAGAAGAATTCTTTTGATTTTTCTCTGGACATCTTGATGTTCCTTAAGGCACTTGTCATCCTACATTAATTTGTCTTGCTTTGCCTCAGCTCACTCTTTTTTGTCTTAAATGGCGTATTAGAAAATGTTACAAGCCCCCTATCCCCACAATGCACCTGGGCACGTAGGGAAGCATGCCATGATCCTTCCTGACACATGTCAGCAAACATCTCATCAAGGGCTCAGCTGTGTCACCCCCAATGATACTGCGTGGCAAGATCAGTCCTTGGCTACATTACACCCTCTCCTGCCCTCAGGGGAGGTAGGAAGGACTATGCTAATTGGTTCTGACCCTCCAAGATCGAGAGGGGAAATTGTCTTCATCCAGTACAATGTGCCAGATCTGTTCAATAGAAACCAGGGTGCTGCAACATGCATAAACCCTTCCAATGCCTTTACAAGATGGCAGAAGCCCATGTCTGCGTGCGCGCGGCATGATACGGTAGAAGAGTTACATGAGCAATTCACCTGAATTTATTCCAAATAAATACAAGAGCATTTCTCCACTCACAGCACCTGAGCGCTTCTCAGCCTGCCTGTGGGGTTATAAAAACATGTGCTTGGGCCCTGCTGTGTAGCTGTTGCCTCTGTACGCCTCAATGCCACCCTCCAAAGGTCTGCCTTCTCTGCAGATTCCTACTCCCTAGGGACCCCAGGGGTCAGTGGGGCTGACTGCGAAATTGAGGAAAAACATAGAAAATTGGTACGCTTCAAAATGCCCTGCCTGTTCTTTACTTTTTTTGAAGGAAGGAAGGTTTTCTAGTTTGCTAGAAGGTATCACCTATTCTGCGCAGCCAACAGAATACTAAATGTGCAGAGCCCCAGGAGTTCCTGCCCTTGCCCTCAGCCTCCACAGGGCCTGACCCTGAATCAGTGGACCAGCAGACCAGCAAGGCGATCAAAGAACCAGTTGTTCCCTGACCTGGCTCTGTGTGTCCACTTTATCAGACACAGACATCTTCACGCAGCTTGTCACTGTGCTAAAACAGAAATGCAGGACTGAGCGCGGCAAGCTTCCCCCCATCACATTCAGTCCTTTCCTCCCCCCCTTCCTTTCTCCTGCTTTCTTTTCACTACACTTCTTCCCACTTTAGTCACACTTCACTAAGCTCGGTGGTTTTCTGTATCTGATGCCAGGTGACGTGCACAGGTTTGCAGCTTTACCTTTCCTTAACATGCAGATATCGCTGCCTTGTCCTTCCCTGGGCCAGAACCACAGTCATCATCTCCCACAGAGCCAGGCCCCTCTTCAGATCATATGTGCTCAGTTAGATTGCAGAAGCGTCTTGGAGGAGAAATGAAGGCAGGCACATTATGGGAAATAGTTAAAGCAACACTGGATAAAGAAGATAGAAACTGAATCTTGTAGCCTGTTTTCAATCAAGCTTTCAGAAGCACCAGGTGCTCTAGAAGAAGCAGAAGGCAGTTTCAAGATAGCCTTACACCAAACCAGTTCCTTGCCAGTTTTCCCGAATTAGATGTTGGCTTTCATCCTGTGTGATAGATATTTTGTCTCTTCCTAAGTCTCAGAAACAGCTAGTCCTTGTGGAACAAAATCTAGCAGAGAAAACTCCTTTGTACTGCGTGCCAAGGCAAATAGCTTGTTCTGCAATGCTGGGAGGGGAAGTAGGGGGTTGGTAGGACCTTAATACAAGTCGAGAGGGGGTGTTGTGGTTTGGGGGTTTTTTTATTTGGTTATCAAAGGGGTGCTGAGTAGGTGGTGCCAGGTTTTTCTTGAACTCCTTGGGTTTAAATGTGCACACACATGCCCATACACAAACACATGCAATTGGGTGCTTCAGTGCTGGGGGAGTGTGGAGCTGTCAGGAGTATGTCATGGCAAAGGCATCCCATCAGCTAGAGGGGGAGATTTTCTGGGCCTTGGTTTGAGAAGCAGACACATGACTGACAGGGGTTAAAAGCTTCCTGCTTTCTTTTCCACATTGCCTTCTTGATGGTAAAGTGTTCCCTGTCCCTCACACAGAAGGTGTTCCATGATTTCAAAACATTTTGCTGGAAATACTGTACAGACTATAATAAGCTATTGTAGCCCTTGGCAGAGATGCCCAGCTGAGCCTAATTCCCCATATCCTTAACTCATCAGCCTCTGATCATAATGCAGGTTCAGTGTCCTAGAGGACCATTAAATAAAAAAATACACACACAAAAACCCAATTAGTACATTTCATGATGGTAAGAGATGTCAGACTGAGCGCCCTGGGCATAGCAGTCCTCTGCCCAGGCACAAGACAGGCAGGCACTGCAATCTACCCCCAGTCTCACGTGGGCCTGACTCAGAGGACCTGGAACCAAAGGGTAAAAAGAAGCTCAGGCTCCCTGACTTTTTTGCTTTCCAGCTGCCTGGCTGAGGCTGTCACAGGCAAACATTGTCCATTGTGACACACCAGGTGTCATCTTGCACTCTCATGTGCAAGGAACAGAGAACAGCCATCATGACCTTGAATGCTGGAAACAAGAGGGAAAAAGATGCTAATGGTGCAGGTTACCACGGGAAATTAGGAGAAGGATATCTGAACAAAAAGAGAGAGATGATCTTCTCCTGAAGATCATCATTGGAGCAAATGAAAAACATGGTGGCACTTCGCTCTGGCACTGTGACCAATATTAGACAAGAACAATAATAAAAAGCACCTGACATTTCCCCCACAACCTAAGAGAGTTTGTTACTCAACCGTTCCTGAAATAGCTCACGTTCCCTGCAGGCTGCTTTGCAGATCCCCTATGCAGAAATTATTTGCCTCTCATTTAGCCAGTTCCCCCTCCAGAAGAGGTCTGTCTTGCTCTATCTGTGCCTCTTTTTATCAGGGGCCTGTAACATCTAATGACCAGATGATGGGACCTGTGGTCCGGTTGTCCAGCACCACTTAGAAGAGACTGCAAGAAACTTTCTAGAAAAAGATGCGTGAAACCTCACAGATTTCACAGATATAGGAGAATGTGACCTCTTAAAGGTCTCATTGGTTCATTGAGCCTGAAGCTGAGACATCATCATGACACATGTGCTGTAAACACCTAAATAGATGAGATCTCAGCTCAGAAATCACGCCTTCTGAGCTTCATTATTTAAATGTTTCCATGCCTGAAAATAATTACGCCAGACCACTGTCATGAAAACAACTTCTCCTTGGCCGGGAGGCTGTCTAATGGGCAGCAGTAAATTAGCGGCTGTGACTTCTTCGCTCCCAAGTCTAGTCGTGAGTTTTCTGCCTCGCTGTTGCTTTAACTGTTGCCATTTCCAAGTGAGAATGGGGTGGTTCATATGTGCCACTCCGTCTTCAGCAACATCAGGATGAGCTTTGCCAGCTAATGATGCCTTTGCCAGGGGAATACAGGTGCAGTTCAACAGCGCACGGCTTTAATGTAGACTCTGACCCATTGAGTGTGATTAAATAGGTCTCGCTTGGCTACAGCACAATATTAGACCCATTTTTTTGCACTTTGCAAAGCAAAACATTCAATTAAGAAAACAGAAACAGGAAATGAATAAACATTATTTTTCTGTGGGGTTTTTTTCTATCGGTTCTTTCAATTGGCACTTCCTAATAAACAAGATCCAACCAGGATCAACAGGTCTCTGGACTGATTTTCTCTTATTAACATCCAGGGGAGTCGGCTTTGTTGTTAACCTTTCCATTTACTTAAAATGCCCTGGATTTCATATTCAATTTTTATGCTCCCTGTTTCTGATTGTTTCCTTGAAATGGGAACTTCAAGGACTTTGATAAATGGATTGAAAGGTTGCCTTATTTCTCTGTCACTTCTGCCTTTGCGTCCTCTGCAAAATGCTGTTTTGCAAATCATAAAGCTGGGGATTGCAGTAAGTATTCATCACAATGAGGCACAGAGGGCTGTAGGGGCATAATAGATCAGATAGTCCCAGTGAGGGGCCAGGAGCAAGAGCTGATGTGATATAGTTGTGAGCTGAAATTAAGACAAAAGGACATAGGCTAGGTATCAGTGCAGTCTTTTTGTCAGTGGTACCTCTTAGCTGAAAGCAGTTTTTCACTGCTGTGGTCTGTGGTGGTCTGGAAGCCATGGAAAAGGTCATTCGGTGTGTTTGTGAAACTCTGCTGAGGAATTTGTTTACCTATTCTGAACTCATTTGCATTTTTTCCTAGTGACTCCAACTGAAATAATGCTAAATGGGCACCATTGAGGCTGAGAGGGGCTGCACAAATTGCCATCTAAAATGCAAATGACACTTGTCACCCACCCCTAAGACAGGGTATCCACTCCTCCTTTGAATGGTGCACGGCATATTAGTGTCTTTCTCAGAACAGGTTTTCATGAAAAGAGTCACAGCCTATAGTCCCTGCACCTCATCCTGATACTTTCCTCTTTCAAGCCACCAGCATACCCAAACAGCACCTCCTTCTATATGGTCAAACTCAGGTCTTGGGCAGTTGCAGAATGAGCAGACTTAAACACTAAATGGGTTATTTCCCTCCTGTATGAGCTGAAATTGTCCTTCCATCCCTCCTGCATCATTGCAGTCATTGCACTGGAGCCAACACTGGGAGTACCTGGAGATCTTGTCAAACATCACAGTGTCTGGCTATTTTGTAGTGGAACCAGTCAAGAACAAACATCTTTGTGTTGTGACCATGCAGGAGGCCTCTGTGCAGGGCAAAACCTGGGACTGCTGGCTCTCCTGCTGTTCCCATGCTCAAATTGAGCAAGACCCAAGGACCACCCCCCTCTCCTCTTTCCAGCTTCTAAGTTCGGCCAGCCCTGTGACAAAGGGCATTGCACAGGGAGCGATGAGCTGAGAGGTGACTAAATCCAGAGCACGTGGCATTTCGCAGAGAGCTGCTTTCTCCAAGGGACATGATTGCCCTTCAGCACCGGCGCTAACGCAGCCGGTGGGGAGAGCGCAAAAATCTTTCAGATGCTCCAAATGTGTGATTATCGCACTTGTCCCTTCACACACCTCTGTAAAAGCAGCCAGGACCCATGTTCCTTCTGGCTCTGCACTTTTTGCTCCCTTTCTCTGTGTTACTATGGGGGACATGTTCAGCTCCTAGCTCTGAGTCATTGCCAACCTCGCAAAAACAAACGTGTCCTGGGCTGCTCTTTGACAGGAGCTGCTGAGCATGCAGCCCAGGATTCATCTTCGCTTCTTGGGCAGCTACAACCTACAAATTGTAGCAGGAACTATTAATACTATTAATACCCCCACTTTACATGAGACCTTTTCAAACTGCAGGACCCAAAACCCCTTGACACATTTTACTACCTACATGTTGCAAATCCACATCCTCCTGGGAATTCCGCAGCCATCACCGGTGCAGGCTGAGCTCCTCCTGCACAGTCCTCAGGTTATCCTGCCCCACACTCATAAATACATCACCATACAAAGGAAGGATGGGTCTTCTCCAGCACCCCAGCTACCTATGTTGCTTTGATGCAACACCAGATATCTTCAGACCTGTGCAGTCAGGGCAGTCCTGAGCATTCCAGGTCAACAGAGCATTGCAATTTGTGTGCACACTTCAATCTTCCAGGTTTATTTCTCCTAGCAGCAAAATGCTGATACCTGTTCAGCTGAGATTGCCAGGCTAACATTGCATCCAAATGGAAGTATCTGCAAGAGATTTCAGGCAGGTAGAGTGTAATGCCTTTAAGAACGTGGATACCTTCCGGAGCTATGATCTCCTGCCTAGTCAGTTTGCAATTAAATTCAACTGTCTGTCCATCCATCCATCCATCCATCCATCCATCCATCCATCCACAGTTACTTTTATTCTCACTATTAGTGAGCACCTACTGTTTCATAGAAAGGGAAATGCACATTTCTCCATCAATGGCCATCTCATCTCATCTCATTTTAATTTATTTAGGAGGCATGTCTATTTATTTTTTTGCTTGCTTTGACTTCAGATGCTGCAGCCATCACTGACTTACCCAAGTATCTCTGACCTTTTCTGCCTATGGCCATTTTCTGCCAAATACCTCCTCTGAAAAGCGGTAATCGATTTTATAAAGACATCGTTTGCTATAGGGAACAGTGAATTTCTTTGCCTTTGCTTTCCCCACTTGTGTGCTGGGGAGAGGTGGTGTCGGGAGGACCTCTCTGCCACACATAGGGTTTGAGACCGAGTTGAGCTGATCTCAGGGCAAGGCTGCTTGTAAGGGAGGGAGGCAAGGGAGGGGAGACAGAGATGCAAGAAACTGCGTCACTTCCACAACTGCTACTGCTCAGGAGAAAGGAGCAAAAGAAATATATATCTGCCTGCCTATTAATTTAAATCTAGACCCAGGAAGAAGTCAACGAACTGTAATTTATGAGCTGTCAAAGCCTGACAAATTCCTTTTGACACTGTATTTTCAGTTATTACATGCTTTCCTGCAAGACGACAGTGTAATTCTGTAGGGAGCCTTCTAGTGAACAGCACAATGGCAGAGGGCAGTGGGGGCTTTCTTATTATCTTTTCTTCCCCTTTTCTTCTTCTCTCCCCACTCCTTTCAATCATCCCCCCTTTCCTACCTTTCTACTCACCCAAACAGTAGCGAGGAAGTAAATCAGCAGCAGTCCCCATCCTGCCAGCCCTTCAATACCTCCAAAGCAGTGCATAGTGCTGGGCTGGATCTGGCACCATGCAGAGATTTCTGAGGACTCACTGGATGATGGGAATGGGGACAAGACAGTGACCTCAACTCTGCCAAAACCAAGGCAAAAATACTCTCTCACACTATCTCAGGCATTTTAAATGGTTTCCCTCTGCCCCTGTTAGGCACCAACCCTTTCTGCTGGTGCACATTTTTGACTGGGTCTCTCTCAGTTGTATTACCATTGACTGACAATGTCCAGCTACCTCAGATGCCCAGAAGTGGGCAGCACTGTCTGCCTGGCCCCCTGCTGCTCATCAAAAGAACCGGAGCAGTGGAGAGCCCTGGCAGGGTCCTGGTTCACAGGTGATCTCTTAGAGGGGATGAGTTTCTCCTCTTTCTCAAACACTCGTGCAGGTTTTCTCCATGGAAAGCAGTGCCAGGCTCTCCGTATGGACATGCCATTGCACACCTGGACCTCACGTAAAGCAGAGGCTAGGATGACATTTTGATGTTGATGTTTGCTGGAGTTGCATGAAAGGGCTGCCTGCCCATGGTCACCTGTCCACATCTGCACCAAGCTGTGTGGACTTGTGAGGTTGGAGAGTGATGGCAGCAGCTCCATTGCCCAGCACCAGCTAATGGGGGAACTCAAGCTAACATCAAATGAAGCTTGACCTGAAAATGTTTCTGTTGCCTGAATCCAACCTGAAGTTCCCCTGGCATCCAGCTCATTCCCTTATCACTTGGGGACAGGAGTGGGGGAGGCATTTCACAACAACTGTCATTTATCCTTGTATTTCCAAAGCTTTCTTTTTGTTACACACACAGTTGCGTTTTAATTTGAGTTGCTGGTGGTGGTGGGAAGTTTGCCTTTTTGCTTTATTTTTTCTTCCTAGCTTTGGTTTCTCACTTACAGCTCAGAAACCCCTTTTAATGTCTATTCTCTGTGATAGGCACTTCGCCTCGTATTTAGGGAATCACACCCACACGCTGCACGCATCCATATGCAAACACGCAGACATACACACACATTTTCTGAGTGAACTGAACTCCGAATCTTGTGCTTTAATATAATTTAAGCAGCCTGTGCAGAGCTCTCTGGAGTCAGGATTATGGATTAGTGTTCTGACAGCGCTGTAAAAATGTCCGCACCCAGACGAAAGGACCATGGTTGCTGCTGGGTTGTGCTGCAAGGCAAGCAGTCACAAATTCCAGAGTTTGTTCCAGGATATGTTCCTCTTTAATTGCACCATGCCTCAGTTTCCCCAAACCTGAACTGGGGCCAGCACCACTACCTACTCTTACTTGGGCAATATTTTAATGAATATGTTAGAGAAACATTATGGCTCTGCTGTCATTCCTGTGATAGCAATATCAAAACAACCAAGGCCAACATTCCCCTGGACTGCAGATGGAGAGATGAAAAAAATTAAAACAAGGACATTTTCACAGAACTACCTTCACATTTAACAGCAGAAAGAGAGAGATAAAGTCCTTGTCTTGAATGAAAGACCAATACCTAGGAAGCCATGGACAAACTGTTGTGTCTTACTTACGAGTGGGTTGTTGATGGGAAAACTTTCAGTGTTTTTGTTAAAATTCAAGGAAGTCTGCACCAAAGCCTTCAGGGCTCTCTTCTGTGGGTCCTAGCTTCCACTCAGACAATGTGCATGGTTCGACCTGAAAGAAAGATGGGGCCAGTAGCTACCTGTAAGACCAAGGACCACCATATCACCAAGGGCTAGACCTTCTTTAGTCTTGGACAAAGTGACTGGAACAGGACAAAAATGAATCAGGGCAAGCCAGTAGTTAAACAGTGAAAGAGTCAAGGCAGGGTTCAGTGCATGTTCCCTGACTTTCTTTTGGTTAACATTACATATGCTAAATAAATGTCATCCCAGCTGGGACCTGGGCTTTGTTTCTAGCTCTGAGAAATGTTCAGGGAAGCTGAATGATAAGAATCCTATTGCCTTAGATTGCTTCACTGTGCAGGGAAATCTCCGAGTGCATTCAATACAATTACTTCTGCTCCCAGGAAAGAGATGTTGAGGTGAGGAAAGGAAAAAAACTGCCCTGCGTTTCTCCTTGCATGAAACACTCTTTAGAATTGTGACTTTGTTTTCCTTTAGCTGCTGATCCCTACAGCTCTATGTGGGACTAGCTTGTAGAGGCTATTTCAACCCAGGGTCCTGCAGACATAGTAATGGCGAGGACATGATAAAGAACAGGATCCTTCTTATGGTAGTTGAATCACTTTGTTTTTGCAAAGATAAAGTCTACATCTGCATAGCAAACACTTCCTGTGAGTGATCCAGCCATTAGCAGTAAGTTCTAACAACTGAGAGTGAAAGACAGAAATAACTACGGTCTGTGACCAACTCTTGTGGCAATACCTGGAGAACATGGCCTATATTTAGGAAAATACAATATTCCTTAAATGTTAGTGTTTGGGAACTGTGCTGCAACAGAGGTGAAGGCCTGCTGTTCAAGCTGGTGAGAAGGAACAATGCCAGAGGCAAGAGAACAGGAGAGGGGCTGTGTGTCTTTGAGATCGTATCTTCCCCTTGGCAAAACTGACTGATTGAGTTTTCCTTATCAGTAGAAGCTATCGTGAGCTGCAAAGGTTGAATCTCTAGAATTGGAAGTTCCTTGTGGTTCCTGCTGAGTACAGCGTTCAAGAGGGCAGACATTAAATGGATTAAGAAGTGGGTAATGGACAAATCTCAAAATGCAGTTGTCAAAGAGAAGGCATGATAGAGTGAGGGTATTTGTAGCGGGGTTCTGCACAGATCAGTACCAGCTCTGATGCTAGTCAGCATTGTCATGAATGATGTGGAATTAAATATCCCAGCTGATAAAATCTGTGGATAACACAAAATGGAAAATTTTAAGGACAGGGCTCTGATACAGAGTCATCTGAGTCACTTAGGTCACTCTGAGTAAGCTTTGGCTGGCTGAGGCATTATGCGTGTGTTTCTGCAGAACCAAATCTAAGCTGGCTCATGGAGGAATAAGGCTAAAAACCAAGCCTAAAGAGTGAGGGGTTATATTTCATAAGACGGCAACCTAGAAAAGTACCTGGGCAATGACCTAGAAAAGTGGTTAGCACAGCTGAGGAAGTCATCATTAGCTCCCAGTATGGTGGTGGGCAAAACCATCTAATGCAACCTCTTGCCATATAAACAAGGAAACTGGAGGACAAAGATTATTTTTTAGTAAGTAATACTGGGGTGGGAGGGAGGGAGGGAGGGAGAGCACCCTGGCAAACTGATCCCAGCCTGGCATTCACATTTTAAAATCTGTAGAAGCTTTTAAAAAGACCTGTATACATGAAACAGATGCCTCCAAGTGTCAAGCTTGAAGAGTTGTGCTCATCCTTGCCTGAGAGAGCTCCAAGAGACTTGGGTCTTTATGGAAATATCTTTTCTGGGAATAAAGCCTATATACTAAAGAGCACTTTAATCAGCTGGAGAGAAGCTGAACTTTTACCGAAACTTTTCTAATTTGAATGCGATGCCAAACACATTAAAGTGAGAAGTCAGAGGCAGGCTCTGGACGCAAAAGAATGTGCACCAAAGCAAACTATGAGGCTGATTGTTGTTCTGCCTGTTTTCCTCATAGTAAGATTTGAGCCCTGTCCAGGACACATGGTTTAGCCAAACGCCGACCTATGGGGAAAGCTGCAGGGCAGCAGCAGGCTGTCTGAGGCATGGCAGCTCAGCCATGGGATGGGAGGATCCTGGGGGCATCTCAGTGGGCATCTGTGGTATGGAGATGGAGAGACCAGATCGCTGAAAATCCTTTTTTGCATATAAGCCACATGAACGTCTGACTAATGAGTGGTTTAAGGGGGTTTTGGGAGAAAGAAGGGGTCATCACTACTGTATTTTGTCCCTGTATGATGCCCATCTTTGCTTCCTGACTGATGCTGCAGATCACTGGAGAGGGTCTTTAGCACAGGGAGCATGCCGAGACCACGCGCTGGCTCTCTGTGTCAATGTTATCGCTCGCTGTCATATTTCGAAAGAGGAAGCGAGTCTGTGCCACGCACGCAGAGAACAAAGCCCTCGCAGAGCCGAGTGAGAGTTACGACTTGTCAGCACGTCTCTCAGCCTGCCGAAGGCCAAACATGAAACACAAAAAAGGCCTGCAATAAGGGAAAAAGAGGGAAATAATAGCACAGTGAGCTCTCAAGCTCAGAGAAGGCTTGCTATAAAACAGCACCTTCACTCTCTGTCTCTCTCTGTGTCTCTGAGTCCTGGCTACTGATGAAGGGAAGAGATGACTCCCCTTAGCACAGTTACAGTACTGTTGCAGTAATAGGGACCAGAGCCAGGTTCAGATCTGGCTTGCACAGCCCTGCTTTCTCCACACACCCCAAAAAGCATTGTTAGCCAAAAAGCGTTATTAGTGGTGATGAAATCCGAGGTGGAAAAGAACCTACTGAGGGTTATGTTTTCCCACATGGACAGTGAAGCTCTAGTACCTGGAAATTAGCCTTTCTGAGACTTGGATTTTACCCTGATTCAGGGAGTGAATTTCTCCAGGTACTACCTTCATGTAGGAATTGGATAATTATGTTTGCTGATCTAGCCATAGCTGTGGTAGTGGGAGAAATAATTCTATCGTTGCATGGTGTATGTCTGTATTGTTGATTTACACCTACTAAAGACCTTGTTTCAGTAAGCTCTGTAGATTTATGCTTACTGATCATTTTGTCCAGGTGTATAATTTTCTGTTTCAAGTACTTTGGGCAAGGATAATATACCATGGCAAGAGAAAGACAATAGTATGGTGAGGACTGTTCAAGGGTAAGACAAAGGACCAACTTCAGTCCACTTTCTGTAAAAACAGATGCATCTATAAAATGTGAGTGGAGCAGATTGGCTGAAAACAGTAGACCAGCACCCCCACTTCACACGGACTCAGTCCGACACTGCCAGTTGTTGTTAACGCAGTTGGTAGTATATGCATCCTTCAGGCTCTCCGGTCTAATTAAAATTAGATGAAGCAGAATGCTGACAAGAGAAAAGTACTCAACAAATATTTGTCTTGTTCCCATCGTGGCATTGTGCTGCATCTCCTTCTGGTACCCAAACTGGTAAGGTATCGAGTTCCATCCTGTAAGACTCACCTGCTGTTAATCTTCTCTTTAGACTTGTCCTGTTGCAGTATTTTATGGAAGTGCTGGTCCCCAGCTCTTTCCGTTCACTCTCCTTCATGAGTTGCATAGCACAGGGTCTCAGGTACCATCTTGGGAATGGCACTTGTAGGATAGATTTGTGGTCTAAAGCCAAGATGAGAAAGGGGACAAGATCATTAAGCCTGAAAGAAAACAAAGGGAGAAGAAGGGTTCTTCAAAGAGTGCAGAAGCACCCAGCAGTACCCCTTGTACAGAAGCAGAGCCCTAAGTCAGTCAGTATGAGATAATAGGAAGTGCTGGGCTGAGCTGTGAAGGATTTAAAAAGACCAGTGGAAAGAAGGAATGCAGCAAGGTGGCAGGCAAAACAAGCACTCCCTGAGCACTCCCATCTCCTTGCATGCTAGGGAGGAAAATGGTGGAGAAAAGTTCTGCTGGTGCAAGCCACCTATATGTCATACACATCCACTACAAACAGCACACCTTTGCCGTGAAGCCAGACAGCATCAGCCAAGATCAGAGCCATGGGACTGTCCCCACAGGTCTGTCAGGCAAGGGATGAGTAAACCATGTCAGCAGAGAGGTCCCATGCCTTCTCCTGGCCAAGCTTACCCCCGACACCCAGCAGTAAGTTAAGCTACCATCAATGCCAACGCCCAGAGTAAACTGCCTGTGCAGCAGAAGGCTGTTTATGAACTATTCTTTACTGCTGGCATAGCACCCTGCTCGTTTTCACCTTTCTTAAAGGTTAACCTCATTTCCCTCTATTAGTTGGTTTTAGCGAATGCCATTCGGCGCGGCAGTTAAAGAGCTCTGTCAGCAGATGGAAATGACAGTGGCATTTAAAGCCAGTCGGAGTTGAGAGTCGGAGGGGTGGGGGGTGAGTGGAAGAAATAATCTTCAATAAAACATTTGCAAGGGTATGCTAAGTGACATCAAAGGAGTCTCACTTTCCCCAGTGAGAGGAGAGATCTTCGGCTCAGTGTGCTGAGTGGGATGGGTCTCCCCTGAGTTTGAAACCAGCCCAGATCCACAGAGACAAAGTGACTGGGGGGTTTCAGACCAGGGAACAGGATATCCCACATCTATTGATAACTTCTTGCTGGTCTAGCAGGCCTTTCTTGCAGCTAAGTGCATGCTGGACATCGCTTTCACTAGTGGAAGGCTCCACTATGAGTGTTTTATTGTAATCCCTATATCATGCACCCATTGCTGCCTGGTATTTCAGGCCACACTGTCTGGTCATAGTTTTCCTGCACTCCTTCCCTGCATGTCTGTTTTAAAACCTTGCAGGAAGGTCTTCCACTCAGAGGAAGGATGAGTTTAGCCTGTGCTCAGGATTTTGCAGGGTTTCAGTTTTCTTTTCCTTATTGCCACAGCGTGGTGGAAGGAGGCTAAAAAAGAGTTCGAATCAAGGAAATACATACAGAGCCCCAAACTCTAGCACACAAAAGGTGTGATTGGCATCATTCAGGCTCTGCTGTCCTTCTTCTCCGTCCTCACCAGACCTCCCCTGGCACGGGTGTAATATGTCGTTCTGCATCAGGAAGAATCTACAATACCCAGCAGCAGTAGGGACATACTGAGCAGCAGTTCAGCAAATCAAGGGTCTGATCCAAAGCCTGCAAGGCTCCGTGGCACTCTTTTTCATTAACTTCAATAAGCTTCAGCTCTAACCCTGAATCCCCGATGTTTATTTCGAGCACTGGTGCAGCATCACTGGAATATAATGTTCCTTCGCATACGCACCTTAGGGTAACATTCTAAATGAGTACGTGGATAAGTCAAGCCAGACCCTGCCAGGCGGCATTTTGAAGCAGACCCATTCATTTCCTGGGTCATTTGTTGAGCTGGCCAAAGCATTTCAAAGGAACGGTTATCTAGCCAAACGTGTAGTTTTGTAAAAGGCAAAGCGTTCCCCTGGAACAGGTCCATTTCAATGAGATTTTTGCCAGGGGACATTTTTTTTTTAAATTAATGCATCGAGTTCTCATTTCAGGGGGTACAAACCTGTCATTTAGCGGGATCTTTTTGATTAATTTTGTTTCAAGTCTGTATTGTATTAAGCCACTAAGAACATAAGAGCTTCCGTTTTGGGTTAGACCAAAGGTTTCTCTAGTCCGGCATCCTCTGCTCCAGCAGTGCCCATTAGAAAGAGTAAGAACAGGGCTTTTATAAAGACTGACCCTTCCTTTTATATCCTTTGGCTTCCAGCAGACAGAGGTTTAGAGACTGAGATAGATTTTGCATCTGGATCTTCATGTTTAATAGCAGTGAGTGGACATAACCACCACTAATCTCTCTCGTTCTCCTTGGAGCTAATTTATGACTTTTGTGTTCAGCAACATCCCATGTCAGAAACGTCTTTCAATTATTCATATACAGTGTGAAAATGTACTCTTTTGTCTGGTTTAAAACCACAGCCATTCTGCTTTATATATTTTATGTTTTGAGGTTATTAAGACAAAGTCTTTTTATTCCTCTGAGACAATACTCTGTAACATTTCACAACCAAAGAATTTCCATTTCACAAGAACTTTGGCCTCTCCAATTCAAAGTGGGAGCACATTTTTTGAGACATCAGTATTTTCCACAGAAAGAAAATCCTGTTTTTCATCCAGTTTCAGTCATTTCATTATATCAGCATAATTGAGGGTGACAGCAGCAAAAATAATAATTAAAAAAACCACACAACCCACCCCCCCCCTACTTAGGCAGCCTGGGAAGAACTGGAGACAGTGACTGAAGGTTTCATAACAGCATTTTCTTTCTCCCAGCTGGGCTAGGAGAGCCACAAGGACAGATTAGGGGCATCAGTCACCCCAACCAGATCCCACTCCCACTATGTCATGCCCCCACTCTACAGTTTAAACACCTGTAAGGCAGATGGAATTCCACATAGGAATTTTTATCTATAAAATCTCCCACACTGGGACTTCTACCTAGATAAAGTGGGACTGGTTTAAGCAAAGATACACCTTCTTATTAGGTGATCTGCCTTGTGGGGAAAAAAGGTCATTTTTAAAGACTCCTTGCAGTCAGTGGGATGTCTGAAGGACTAAATGGGTGGGTCCCAGTTAAGTTCAGATCTTTATTTGATCACCTGCAACTGGGCATATGCACAGCATGCCCGGCTCCACTGCTAACATCCATAGGCAAACCCTTACAGAACTTCAGCCCTTGGTCCATAAAGCAGGGTGCAATTACATTTCTATTTCCAGCCTCCTTGTTTTTCTGCCTGTAGTTTACAGGCAGGACAGCCTCTTTCTACACACACATACACAGCCTGGCAAGGTCCACTTCTGATTTTAGCTGCAGATTCCAGGTACAAGCGTCAAACAAATAATACACAAAACTTCTGTGTGAAATACGGCTTCATAACTGAAGTAAGCATTAGGCCCGGAGCTGTATGATGTAGGAAAGGTGTTATTGAGACCTATGAGACACGCAGCTTGGATTCCTTTATTGTTATTGTATTCTTTTGCCTCTCCTTCATTTTCTTTGTTTGTAGACGAGGGGATGGAGAGGAAGAAAGCCAGCAAGTTTATAAAAGCAAGAGAGAAAGGAGTTGAGGCATTTTGTGGAGATCTTTAATGACATTCTGTATAATTTGAAAGTGGGGAGGGAAAGGGGGAGAGAAAAAGGGAATTAGCAAAAAAACTGGCAAAAGAAAAGTGGAATGTGGAGAGAAGCGTGTGGATGAATTTTAATGCAATCAGAAAGCTGTAATAATGGTAATAAAGGAATATATTCAGACGTCAAGAGAGGGAGAAGGGAACAGGACCCGCGACGCCAGAATTTAAATTAGACATAGGCGTATAATTCTCTTTTCTCCCCCCCACCCCCCCCTTTCTTCAAATGAAGGAAATGGAATTTTTAAGCACAGTGAAAGAGGGATTAACAATTGGCAGGTTTTCAGCCCTTTGTCTTTTGGCGAATCCCATTTAATCACCGTCTTTAATATTAAGGAGGCTGTGGCCGTGCAGGGCTGTCTCAGGCTTGGGGGAAAAGGGATGATATACAGAGGAAAAGAGAGATAACACTTAGGTTCAGGCAATTGTGAGGAAGTGTTTCAATTACCTCCACTGAAGTCTTTAAAAACTGAAGTTTAATTTGATCTGAAATGTCGTCACAGCTCCTGCAAGAGAAAATATGTCCTTCCCACCCCCCTTCCTGCCTATGTCTTTGCTCTTCCAACAGTCCTCAGTGCTCAAGGCCGGAGTGCTACCACGGATTAATGTACTGGCCTCCTAGGTTTCTGGAAAGGGTTTCAAAGCCCCAACGGGTCACTAGTGTGATGAGTTTAGGAACTGAAACTTATTTTCCTGACATACCAGCCTTGACACTACTGACCCTGCAGAATTTGTCAAGAAGCTTCCAAGCTTTGCTCTGAATAAGTGTGAAAACCAAGTGGCCCTTCAGGCTCAGCCTTGTGTGGCCACAGAGTGAGAAGAGGATGTTACACATAGGAATTAAGATGTGTTAAATTCCCCAGAACCAGAGGCTGTAGGAGTTATATTCAAATCTGAGCTGCTTCTGAAATGTAATTGTAAAAACTTGATTTAGGGTTTGTTTGAGGTGTCATCTGATAGTACAACACAGTCTTCTTCACCTCCGTCTTCTTTGGGAAATCCATCAAGCTGGGCCAGGGAGGCATCCATAGATTTCCAGGAGGAAGAAGACCAAACAGTCATGGAAAATCCTGCAAAGTTTAGTTACAGCACACCTGCATGCCTCCACACTTCAGTGGTCAGTCTCCTTGGGTGCTTTTCTCCTATGAACATTTCCAAGGGTGTTCCTGGGAAGTGGGAGCTGAAAGCATAGGTTGTTAATATCTAGGGGAAGTGACATGATTTTTTTTCCTGATTGGAAGGCTGATTTTAATTCAGAAATTCTTCCTATTGTATAGTGATGGAGAAGAGAAAGTGGGTGTTCAGGCTATATATTGAATTTAGAAAGAACGGATTCTGACTCCTGAGTCTTTTCATAAAAACCATCACCTCATGAATCGTTCTTCAAAATACTCCAGTTGGATGTTTCACATAATGAATCAACTTGGAAGAATTATGATCTGACACGTACGAATCATACAGAGTTTTTGTGCTTTGCATGACACCAGGTTTTAGACTGCTCTCACCACCAGCTTTCCTGAGCAAGGGTTACTAATAAAGTGGGTTGTTGCGAGTTGTTTTCCCAGCTCAATATCAAACACCATAAAACCTGTCATTTAAGATCTGCACAGGGAATAGCATCTCTTGGCAATGGACAGTTGTGACGGCGCTGTTCAGCAAGTCAGAACTACTGATATTTGTCTTGGGGTTATAATATTCTCAGCTGTACAAGAAGAGTCTGCTGTTAAAAGAATCATTTAGGCTATGTCTTCATGGCCAGGCTTGCTTGGCCTGTTGCCCAAGTTTTGTCCATAATGCATCTGCACAGTGGAAGCCTGAGTGTGCTTTCATCTGTAGTGTCCAGATGAGGCTATAGGTTTAAGGCTGGATTTCACTTCAGTGCAGTTCTTACAACAGGAGCACAGGCCAGCCAAGCCAAAACAGCATTCATCCACCTGGTCTGAACCATCTTCTCTATCTCCATCCATTTTTTTGTCCTGCATTTTATCCACGATAATCTTGCATTCCCAATTTCTGGACATGGTTTAGCAGCTGATGCATATCAAGGACCTCTTCCAGTTCCCTGTCAAGCAGGTCTCTCTGATCACGAGGATAAGACCATAGTATAGATGAGGACCCCAAAAATAGAAAATAGGCCCTGACACATTGAATTAAAAACCCATCATCTTAAACTTTGGGTTCACTAGTTGCAACATGGTGAATTTCCTTCCAGTTCCCCATAGGGCCAACTGCAGCCAACAGCTGTGTTCTCTTGGACACATGCACTGAGATCACTGTGGCACTGTCTTTAGGGATCACATCACCGCAGGGCATGAAAATATCTCTCTGCAAATGACTTCAAGATCTACAGTCATTGTCAAGGCTTTCCATTCAAAACTAAACCCTGGCTTGGCTTATCCCTACCATGGACTACTTTTGCATGAAAAAAGACTTGGGGAAGTTCCAGTGCCACTTGAGTCTGATAAAAGCCATCAGAGGTGAGCTGACCACCTGCCTGCCAGGTGCCTTTCATAGTTGCTGCCAGAGCTCATGTATTCCTGGCTTGTGGCAAACACTGAAGAACTGCAGCAAAGCCCAATTTCACCTGGTGCAAGCACCAATTATTCTTTCTGCAGACAGAGAAACTGAGGCTGCCTTTTGCACTGGGTAATTTATGTAGCCCATATTACCACCGAGTCCACTGTCCTTGGCAGAAATTTAAGTATTTACTAACAGTATCTGGATGGTCATCCATCTCTCTAGTACCAGGAGTAACTAATCAGTCTAAGGGAAAAGTGATTTTGCTTTCCACAATATCGAGAGCAGAGCTTGAGATGGGACCCAGGAGTCCCAAATACAAGTCTGAAATGTACAGACAGGAACTTTGGCAAAGCTCTTGCATATCCTCACGGGTCCACTCTTCCATAACTGAATCAGGAGTGATTTCCACTCTTTTCCTAAAGAAGATCTAGGGCCTGTCTATTGAAAATAGCTTGTGGCATGTTCAAAATAATCAAAAGGATGAAGTTCCTCACACAATGTATGAATAAGTTGCAGAATATCTTGCTGCAGGATGTGGTGGATGCCCACAGTTCACATGGGTTCAAAAGCCCAGTGAACAATTACATCAAAGAAAGACACTTCAAAAACTACTGCATATGAAAAAAAAAGCACTGCAGACTCCAGAAGTCCCTAAACTGCAGAGCACAGGAGTCTAGGAGAATGTTTGGGGGATTAACAAAATTGCTTCCCCTGTTCTTATAGTCTTTCCTAGATACCCACAACCAGCCGTTGCCAGGGGCAGCACACTGAGTCAGATGGACCCGCTGCTGTCTCCTATACCACTGTTCTTTCACTCTGTATACAGGATCCGTGTCCAAGTCAAGGCTTAGAGTGCAGCCAAGCAATTAAATAAGAGAAATCCTTCAAACTAAGTTTTTCAGATGCAACAGTGGATAGTAACGCACCTGTGGGATGAAGCTTCCTTCTTTGTGCAGGAGAATTACGGTCCCACACCTGGGCTTATATTCATTTGCGCTTGTCCCCATCACACAGCTGTTCAGATTAGCTGTTATTCTCTCTAGCCCGGGTGTCTCAAAGCCTCTGTCTCCAGCAGTCGGAGACCGGCAGCTGTGCAATCATATCTGCTAACGTATGGGATATAAAGAATCTGTTAAGTAAAACCAAACTAAGGAGGGAGGAGGGGAAGAGATCAGCACAAAGAAATCGCTCCTGCTAAGATGTGATTAGGGATGCCCCACAACACCCAGCTGCAAGGAACAGGTGAACTCAGCAAACATTTTAAAGCCTGCAGCAGAATTAGCCCCTTATGGGTGTTGTTTGATATGGGGAGGGGGAGTGAAAGAGCAGGGAAACAGGAGCCTGTGCGGGTGGAAGGAGGATTCGGTTGCTATTGTTTGGAGTTAGGCAGTGGTAGGCTTCTGTTGTTTGCAGAATAGGTTGTGGTTTTGGTTGTTGTTGTTGGGGGTGTTTTTTTCTCCTGCCCTAATTTTTGAAACACCTCCATTTTACAAGGTTCATGTATTTTCCAGCAAGGTACCACGGAGAAGATAATTAGCTAATTTACAATTAGCTACAACAGAATTCGTAATCGCTTCCCCTGTGGAAAGGGCTGTAATCATCATCACAGAGCTGTAGGACTGCTGTGAAAATGGCAATAGGAGTGTGCAGCCCAGGCCCCAGGAAATGCCCTGCTTTTAGCCTATTGATCCACCTGATTAGCATGGGTTGAGGGGAGCGGCGGGCACTCCAGCTCGAGAGGGGAGCCAGTTTGAGCTTGCAGACTTAAGTTCAGAGCTCAGCCCAAACTTTCATAATGTTCAGAGCAGCTGCTTTATAGCTCCTCTTTTCTTCTTTGGCCTGAGGAGGATTCCTTGTCCATAATTGTCAAAAAACCCACAGGTTTATAGCTTTTGTTCAGCACTGTGACTTTGGATCAGATCCCTGATCCTTCTGCATGGACATGAGGCTACTGGTGGATGAGAAGCTGGAAGTGTGTCAGCAATATACAGTCACAGCCCAGAAAGTCCATTGTAGCCTTGGTTGCATAAAAAAATGATGGCTATCAGGTCATGGAAGGTGATGAGTGGCATTGCTCAGAGGTTGGTACTGGGACCAGTGCTGCTTAACATCTCTGTTGAGAACATGGAAAGTGAGATCAAGTGCACATTCAGCAAGTTTGCCAACAACACCAAGCTGTGTGGTGCAGTTGACACTCCAAAGGGAAGGGATGGCATCCAGAGGGACCTTGACTTGAGGTTTGAGAGGTGGGCCTGTGCAAACTGCATGAAGTTCAACAAGAGCAAGTGCAAGGTCCTGCACATGGGCAGAGAATGGATTGAGAGCAGCCCTGAGGAGAAGGACTTTGGGGTGTTGGTGGACAAGAAGCTCAACATGAGCCAGCAGTGCATGCTTGCAGCCCAGAAAGTCAACCATATCCTGGACTACATCAAAAGAAGTGTGACCAGCAGGTCAAGGGAGGTGCTTGTCCTCCTCTACTTTGCTCTAGTGGGCCTCCACCTGCTGAGGACCCGTCAGGAGAGTGGACAAGTAAGGGCTGCTCTGCCTCTTGCATTCTCTCTGGTAGACATGCCACTTGGTCCTATGCACCAGCATTTTCTTCTTACCCACACCTGCAGCAGAAAACTTCTCTGGGCTGCTCATTTGTTCTGTCATAATGCCAAGGAGATAAGCTTAAAGGCCTTCCTGGTGCCTGGACCGAGGCTCTGCAGCTGGTCCCTCACTGTGTGTGCAAGCAATGTTTGGGGAGGAGTGGAACAGCAGCAGGGACAAATAATTATTAGCTATATAAATAATGGAATTAATTAGCATCTGGTTTCTGAAACGAAGCCATACAGCAACCTGGCCCTGATGCTTAGAAAGCCAAAGGCATTGAGTAACATCAGAGAGCTGCTCTGATGAATAGCACGCACATACAGAAGATGCTTGTTCCCATACAGAAATACACAAACACCAGTTTTGTTCTTGCACAAAGCACATACACTATCTGTTTGTGATGCCCTGGCAATGAACTCAGGATGAAATAGGGAGGCTTATAGTTTTTTTGAATAAGGGGGTTTGTGGCAAGAAGGGACCATAGTGATCTTCTGGTTCACCCTCCTGATTAGCCTGGGCCACAAAGGTGGTAGATCTGTCCCTCTTTATTTTCAAGACCTTGGATGCAATGTTCTAGATGGTAAAGCTAGTTTACGTTTTCCTGATACAGGATTCAACCTCTTTGTTTTGCATGAAGAATATGAGAACACAAGTGTATTTATATACTCTTATCTAAATGTACCCCCACGCGCACACATACATTAGTGAGAGCTATCTGGATAAACACAAACCTGTGTCATGTCTCTCTGTGAGTGACCCTAATTTTCCCCCAGTCCCCTCACAATTGCTGTGATTCTTGTTCTTGTCCTCTTGCTCTGCAAAGGGTCAAACATCCTGCATCTCGTCCCTTCTGTCTCTTTAATTAGTGCCCGTCCTCCCCCTTCTCCCCCTCGCTCCCCTGTCCCCCCTTCCCATCTCCTCTCTGCACTTGGTTTGCAACACTCTATTATTTCACCTTTCATGCGAGCCGTCTCCTTCGCCCAGGCCCGTCTGACACCTCTGCCTTACGCTTATCATGGAAACATAACATTTAAATACAAATAGAACAGGGAATAATTTAACCCCTATTTGCACCAGGGAAGGTGCCGAGGCTCTGTATAAACACAGTCAGGAGATTTATAGACGCTGTATATTTATCTGACAAGTTACATTTCTGTACCACTGTGACTTGCAGCCAGCTTTTCTTGATGGGTGCAAGCCTCCAATCACTGGCAGAGTGGTCATGGAGAGGGAAGCCTGGTTTCATGAGGACATTGGAAATGTCACCAAGGGGACATCTCTGGGAACTCTGTTTTACTGTTGCTGTGGCCTTCTTTCCTTACCTGTCCTCCTGGGAGGAGTGCAGAGTGCTGCTTCCTGTTGTCGTGGTTGGTTTATGGAAAAATGGAGTAGATTTGGGATGGACTTAACTTTTCAATATTATGGGAATGCCTTAGGTTGCTTATGGTGAGGGCATTGTGATGCACCAGAAAAAACCTCCTTGGCTCTTTCACTTGCCACAGCACAGAGAAATAGCCATCCCTGGTTACTTCCGTGAGCAAGATTGATGGACACAGGTTCTTGTGAAAGACTGTTAATGGGGTGAACACTAATGATAGAAAACTTAAAAAACATGGGAAGAGTCTCACATGGACACCACACTGTCCTGGTTCTGGCCAGGCCAGAGTTAACCTCCACAGGCAGCCAGCACAGCAATTGGCTGTTATTGTTTTATTTTCATGGTGATTTTGTCAGCAAACTGACCTTATCCCACCCCAAGGAGGCTCGGTCTCTTTCTCCTCCGGGAGTGAGTGAGCAGCTGCTCATCACAGCTTAGGCTGGAATGGATGGTTATATCCACAGCTCACACTGAGGGCATCCCAGACCATGGGCTTATGCCCAGCCTCTTTTTGTTCTTCTCTTCTGCCCCTGGACAGTCGCATTTGTGTTCCTTTTGACAGTGTGTCCTCTTTGCCCTGGGTTCAGGCCTTAGAGGACCTAGCCTGTTGTTTAAACTATCTGAAATTGAGATGATAGCATCAGGTGGGCCTTGCCGCAGAGGCAGAACATGGGGCCTGAGTCTGCCCCATGTGGGACCTGAGACATAGAGGTTTGGGATGATTCCTCACTGAAAAAGGAGAAAGCATGGCATTCAGAAGAATGTATGGGTGGACTGTAGGAGGTAGATAGAGAGAGGTCACGGACAGCACAGCCTGAGCAAAGATACAGCAAGGTACTGCCCTCCATTCTCATTCAAGGACAGCTGAAAAATATGATGGGGAGAACTTGCTGTGGGGACACATGCTTAGATACATCCCGCTGACAATAGCATATCCCCTCTTCATTTAATTCTGGAGGTCTAATAGCCATGTTCAGGCATACTTACAAAGGAGTTGCCCCAGTGCATGGCATGTTGGCTTTTTGCTTGGGACCTGAGAGAACAGCATATGGGGGCACTCAGGGGGTGAGAGGTGCATACAAACCCATTATAGGATAAACTCATTAACTAAGACTTAGAATGTTTTGAATAGTCATAGCTGCTGGACCTCTCCCTCTTTCTTCCCACCAGACATGTGTGAAGGGCATTGTTAAAACGCGCTGCTGAGGTCCCTGACAGGGCTGGGATGTTAAAGGTGAATGAAGTACTTTGTTAGAAGAACCTCTCAGAGAAAAAAGCTTGTTAAACTAACTCATTTTTTATCAGTGGAGTATGTGACTTGTGCAGATTTCTGAGATGGCAGATATGACAAATTATTCCCCTGACGACCCAAGGCACAGTTTTTCAGGAGGGAGAGGGGATGCTGACATGGAGATAGGGCTGGAGGTGATGTCCAGGAAGTGCTGGACCCTGGCTGCCTATGGGGTGTCCCTTCATGCCTCCTACCCTGGAGTGGCTGGACCAGCAGACCATGGGGAAGGTGGTTCTCACCCTTGGCAAAGCCTGTTCCTGGTGGTCTGATGGTCACCTTGGGGGCAGCTCACAAAAGCACACCTCCTGACAGCCAGCCCTTGGCACTCCCACTCCTAGTGTCCTGCAAAGATGCAGAAAGGGCAAAAATTAAAATAAAATAAAATACCAAATTAAGTGGCTTCTAAAACACCTGGTTTAAGCTTTGCATAATCTAAACCAGACAAGGCACTTTCAGGCCAGTTCCACACTAGAGAGTTTTGCTGACAGAGGAGGGATGTGATTTTTTTTTAATGATACATTTATATTAGCAAAACGCCTGGTGAAAATACAGTTACACAGCTATAGAAGTGATTCTGCTGATGCAGCTTATTTGAAACAGGGGAAACTGTATAAAGTACAATATAACAGACACTTCCTCTGTGCTGGAAGTATTTACAAGACATAAAGTTTATAAGCAAAGCCCCTTTTGCCCCTTGTGTTCCCAGTTTGTTCCCACTGCTCTGCCCACTTTCTAAAATATGTCCCATCTTCCAGGGCAGCTGGTCTCATTCACTGGGTGACTTTTCCTCCAGTATCTGCACAACTATTGGCATTTGGACTGGACTCTTTCTCCAAGGCCCTAAACTGGAAGACAGAGCATGCACACCATTTCAGTAACTACCTCTCTAAGGCTTATACCTGATTTTGGAGGGTCTCTTTGTTTCACATCAGTTTCGCCATTAAGAAAACAAACCTTTCAGTTGTACAAAGCAACTTCTCTTGAGGTGAGGACAGCCCACCCAGTCTTACTTAGGGCTATGTGCATCGTTAAAGCCTGAACTTCATGTTGCCAGCAAAGACCCTGAGAAGTCCCTTTCCTGTATAAAGAAGGCATATTTTTTTGCTTTAAATTTGTCTACCAGAAGGCTATTCCAGTTTTGTCTCCCTTATCAGAAAAACACATGTGCCCTCCTCAACCTATTTTTCCTGCCATTTCATCCGCCTAACTGAAGGTAACATCACTCCTTGTTTTCTGTACACTTTGGGTTCACATGGATAAATCCACTGCAGGATTGAAAGCTCCTAATATCCTCACTCAATATCCAAGGCATGAAAAATTATCCTCATCCAAGGCTATAAAGTAATTTGCCAATTTGCAGGTAAATCTTTGTCATGGTTTAACCCTACCTGGCATCTGAGCAGCACACAGACGCTTGCTCAACCCCACTCCCCAGGGGCATGGGAAGGAGAATCCAAAACCCCCCTAAAACTCATGGGTTGAGATAAAGACAGTTCAATAGGACAGCAAAGGAAGAAAGAAAAAGAATAACACACAAAATGAGTGATGTACAGCGCAATTCCTCAGCACCCCCTGACTAGCCCGTCCCCAAGCATTGATCCCACCCCAAACCAACTGCCCGAGTTTATATCCTGAGCATGACATCACATGGTGTGTAATATCCATTTGGCCAGTTTGGGTCAGCTGTCCTAGCTGTATTCCCTCCCAACTTCAGTCAGTAGAGCATGGGAATCTGAAAAGTCCTTGATTTATGATAAGCATTACTTAGCAAGAACTGAAAACATCAGTGTATTATCAACATTATTCTCAGTCTAAATCCAAACCACAGCACTATGCCAGCTACTAGGAAGAAAATTAACTTTATCCCAGCCAAACCCAGGACAATCTTGGAGAAGGCAATTTTGATCAAACACTGATTGAAGCAGAACAGATTGCCTACACCAATGATTTCCTGGTGAACAGAAGTGACATAAACTGCCCAGTTAGTCAGCCAGAAAAGGGTTGTTGCAAACCAATGTTTGTTCAGCTTTAGGTTAATATGTGCATTAAGAATAAATATTTTTTTAAAAAATCAAACTATGTATTTATTTATTTACATATATTTATTCAAATTGGTTACATCTGCTCTGTAAAACACTCTGAAAAACCTCTAGGTTCACACATTTACATAGTGTTTAATGAATGATAAATAAGACATTTATGAATCATGTGCAAATGGCCTGTTTACATACACGATGATGTAAACTATGTAAATTTTTTCCCTCTTGGTGTAACGGTACTAGTCTCTGTACTTGTAACTGATTTAGAGGCATAGCTTTGTGCTCCCTGAGATCTTTATACTAACTCACCAAGCATTACTTTGGTCTGTTTTCATCAACATCTTCTGAAGGTGTTTTATTCCGGACTGATCTCCATGCTTGGTGTAAGTCCAAGTATAAATATCTTCCTCGTGCAAATTACAACTATCTACTAACAAACCATGTCCTACTTTGACATGAAATACCAGCTTCTTGATCTCCCTCAGATATAAGCCATCATAGAAGTTAACTGTATGCTTCAAAACCAATGCATGTTTCAAAACATTTGGGTTTATTTAACATGAACTTTAAAAATATACTAAAAACTCATCCAAACTTGCAGGTATGTGTCTGTGAGTGGATATGAATGGTAAATCTCCTTTTACAGGCTGTGGCTTCCATTATATCCTGATTTAAAACAGCTTATGCTCATTTTTCCCCTTGCAGTTATTTAGTATTGTGAGGGTTACTAATTTATGTGATTTTTCGCTTGGACTTTGTTTATTTTAGATATTAGGAAATAAATTCTGCAGCAAAATTGCATCGGAACAGGCTGTCCAGGGAGGTGGTTGAGTCACTGACCCTGGATGTATTTAAAAGATAGGCAGATGAGGTACTTAAGGATCTGGTTTAGTGAAGAACAGGTACAGTTGGACTCAATGATCTCAAAGGTCTTTTCCAACCTAGTGATTCTGTGATTTCTTTATGCTATCTTTATCTACATTCCTCTTGGATCACAGTCTGAGAAATGTTGTCATTTCAGTTACTGCAAGCTGGCTGCAAAAATTGACCAGAAAAAGCTAATTTGGAAGACTCATTGCCTAGATTTTGAGAAGCAGTATAAAGATTTTGTATATTTCTGGGGTTTGGACCCTTTTTTGGGTTGTTGTTTTATTTTTTATATTGCCAAGTGATTTTCAAGTAGTCCTTGAAAGTCAGGTGCTATTAAATTTTTTCAAGCCAGCCACCTGAAATGACTAGCAGCTTCTGAAATATGTCACCTCAATGAAATCACTGTTTGTTTTGCATGTGATACTGAGCCATCTTGGCTTTCAGATCCCTTGTGAAATATGGTAAGCATCTCTTTATTTTGTTCCAGAAGACAGAAAACTCTTTGTGGGCATGCTCAATAAGCAGCAGTCAGAAGATGATGTGCGCAGGCTATTTGAGGCATTTGGCAACATCGAGGAGTGTACAATCCTTCGGGGACCCGATGGCAACAGCAAAGGTAAGGTGATGGGTTGTATACCTGGTCTCAGTATATATACCATTTTCTTGTGTGACAGTCACTAGGCAGCCACAACAGCAACAGTTTTCCCAGGGCTCTGGCTACCCCCTCCCTGGAGGTGTTCAAGGTCAGGTTGAATGAGGCTTTGGGCAGCCTGGTCTAGTGGAGGGTGTCCTTGCCCATGGCAGGGGGTTTGGGACTAGATGACTTTTAAGTTCGCTGCCAACCCAAATCAGTCTGTGATTCTATGATCTCTTACATGAGGAGGATTCACATTTCCCATGGGAGTCCATTACTTTGCTGGTTTTGCCCTCAATGAGCAATGTCTCGTCACATGCAAACTGATGACTACTATTGTTTCATCACAGGGCAGAACATCCCTTCGTAACACAGGGCCTTTACATTCACTCAAGATGTGCTCTCCCCACCCTGTTGAACAAGTAAATTCTTTCTTTAAACAGAACCAAGGTTATCACTTTACATCTTGACTCACCAGCTCCACCATCATCTCTACTTATTTCTCATCCGCTAACCCCAGGTCTTCCCCTTGGCCACTTGGTCTTGACATAGACACACCAGCCAGAGATCAATTGCAAGGGTACAGGTGCTGATTTAAATATTACACTCAGAACTTTCCTGTTTGAAACATGCGAATGGCTCATTGCAGCACCAGGTACCTTACCTCCTTCTGCCACGTTTTGGTATCACTTGTTATCTGAATAGGACAAGGGATCCTTTGCTATAGCCCAGGTGTAAGAATGCAGCTTCTCTTTTGAATACAAGGGTCATTTTTTTCCCCCCGTCAGTCTCTAGACAAAGTAACTTCAATTTGATTAGGAAGGCCTCTTCTCTTGACAGTATAATGTGTCCATTAAATATTGATCTGTGTATAATATATCATAAACTGTGCTGGAATGTGCAGCACCAGGGAAGAGACCAGTCCTGCTGACACAGTTCATATCTCACTGGAAATTTTGACATGTGACAACACCAACCAGAACATTTTTACAAAAGGGAGGCAAAAAATCCAAGTTGCAGTGATACACTGGAGAAAGATACTGCTGTTTTATAAAAAAAAGTCACTGGCAGCTAAAAAAGACTTCACACCAGCATTATAGGGCAGCTGTTGTCAAGAAAGCTTAGCTTTCCTCATAAAAATGGCTGAACTTAAACTGTGGGTACCTTCCTTCAATTTAATGGCTAGCTTAGGTTCATGACACCCAAAGATGGGGGCTACCCCACTGGAAAGTGGGAGGCTAGTTTGGCCTAGAAGAGCTCAAATCACCATAACAGTAGGCAGTTAATCATTCCATTCACTGAACAAATCAGTAAATTGGGGAAAAGCAAAAAAAAAAGAAAAAAGAAAAAAAAAGAATGGAATTGTATGGAACAAAATTTAATGACAAAGGAGTTAAACAGAGTAATAATAAAGGCAATAATGTCTGAGATCTGTAAGAAACAGGTTCCAAAGGAGATCCAACCCACAGGCTTGTATTCATACTGGCTCTATTTTTTTTTTTCTCCTTAAACAATTTCATTATAAGCCTGAATCTGAGTGGCAGCTCCATATTGCTAACCAGTTTAATTATTAGTGCTAGCGGGCTGCAGTCTCAGGCTTGCATTTCACTGAGCTGTTCAGGATCAATACTGAGCCTTGACAGAGTTAGTATTACCAGCTTCCATTTGCTGGTGCTATTTACTGAGAATGTGAAGCTCCTAATTTACACACACAGAGTTACACACACGCACACACGTTCACAGAGCAGTCAATCCAACAGAAAACTTAAGGCTAGTGCCCTTATCTTAGGAGACAGTCAGGCAAGCCACAACTCCCACAAAGTTATTCCCAGTCTGTAATGTTTTCCATCTGCTAGAAACCGATATGTGACACACATTGCTTGTGAGCTACTTATTTTGGGTAAAACCCATAAGGCTTAAATTCCACCTAAATTGAGATATAAGCAGATCGTCTAAGTGCCAGATAGCAATCAGATCTCATAGACTTCAGTCCTACTCAACCCACTATGTGAAGCCCCACCAGGCATCCCTGTAGTGAGCTTCTGAGTCCTCTGGGTACCTTGATGCAAACAATGCCCTCAGAAGGTGGGTCTCAGCTTCCCACTTTAATGTCACCACCATCCAGTCACAGCCAGAAGGGTGCCTGAACCTTGCCTGAAGCCACGGGTGGTGCCTGAAGCCAAGATGCTTGCCATTCATGGGGCTGCAGAAACAGCCCCGGCACGAAGGGGTGGGCATAGTGGCTTGATCATGCAACCAGGTAGTGGAAGAGCTGGGATTGAGGCATTCCTCTGCCTGAAGGGGAATGCAGAGCCTGTCTCTCCCAGGAGAGGTGGGAGAGTAAAGAGTTTCCCTGTACCTGTCCAGGTAAAGTTCACCAGTGTGCAGCCAGGAGTCTTCAGGTGAGGAAGGTAAAGTGAATCCTGTTCAGCAGGTCATCAGGACCCACAGAGTCTGCACTGCTGCTCTCTGGACAGCCTCTCCCCTCTCCTCAAACCCTTTTTTTTTTCTCCTTCATTCAGCTGTTGTCTACTTCAGTAACTCAGAAAGTAAAGATTTCCCACAGCACCAGAAGTTCCACAAGAGGAATCTTAACACCCTCTGCAATTATAACCTTAGGCCCTGACTCTGCAGTCTCCTCTAAGCTGACAAGACAGTCAGAGCAGCCCTTTTAGCTCTGTAGTCTGGAAATAAGGAAAGAAAAAAACATTTCAGCACATGTATCTCATTGTTCAGCACAGGTTATAGATCTCTCTGTTTGTCAAAATCCCTTCCAACTCCAGAACTGCTCCTGTCAGAGGGACACCACTGCTCTGAGGAGGGGTCCATGCCTCACATCCACAGCTTGTGAAGTCCTGGAGTCAGTTCTAGTGAAAATGTGGCGGAGGATTACGTGCACATTGATATTGTGACAAGTCATCCCACCAACCACACAAACCGAAGGGCCAAAATGTTGGGATCTCTGTGATTGCCTTACCACCATGTACCAGTGAAAGCTGAAGTTTTCACTTGCCAGACCATCTCAAAACCTACTGAAAGCAGTAGAAAGGATCCCATTAACATCTTAGGCATCACACAATATATATGCCTGCTTCTCCCTTCATTCCCAACTTTATCCAGCTCCACTGATCTGTCAGGTTCCTCATCACAGGGGCGAATTTCACCTGAAGAGAGTGAAGCCTTCAACATGACAGGCACACCACAGCCAAAAATCCTGCTCTAAATGCGATGGGTGACTGGAGCTGGAAAGCTTTTGTATATTTGCTAATCAGCATCTTCTTTTTGAGGCAGAAAGTACAAAAGAATCTCTGCAAATAATTAAACGCCCTAATTCTGGATTATCTCTGATTAATGAAGAGGAAGGCACAGTATCTCAGGAGCCCGGGAATGCTGGTCTGCGATTATGTCATAATTGATCCCTATTGTTTCCAGCTGAAGTATATCTATCTCATTTTCTCATGATTGTCTCCTCTCAGCTCCTTATAAATTAGATCCAACTATTAGCCACAATTTTTGTGCTTTTCCTGAAATACAATCTGAGCATGGCGCTGAAGCAGTAATGGTGAAGGGCTCCTAATACTAGGCTAATTTAATCTGTGTGTATTATTTTTAGAAGGGGGTATCACTGCTTTCTTCAATCTCACTTCCATCAGTCTGCAGTGATGAGTTTGGGGACCTTTGAGGTGCATTCTTCTAGCTTGCAAGTGCTGCATTTTTCAGCATGCACTATATGGATTCATAAGAGTGTGTGGACCTTCTAAAGGTTCTGTGAATAGAGGAGAGCTGTCCCATTGTCAGGACCAGCACCCCCTGCACAGTGATCCGCACCCTTTCAGGGAAGTAGCTAGGACTTTGCAAATTGATTAAAAGCTCAAAAGTCTTTGGTAGTAATAGAAGGAGATGGAAGCCAGAACTTCTCAGATCTCTCCCAATCTGTTCCAAAAACTGCCTTAGCATATGGAAATTACTCTTCCCCTCTCTGAGTCAGTTTGCTTGTAGCTAAGAGTGTTAGCAATACTCTCCCCCACTCTAGTGGTACATGTGACCCTTTGAAGTGTTGATCATTTCTGCACTCTTGCATATATACATAAGTGCACCTTTCTGCCCTAAAACCTTATGTAAGACTTCAGTGTAAGATTTTTCACATGGCAACTCAGGCTGGAGAAGCACTGCCTACGTAACACTAATGTCCAGAGGAGATCACCTATACAAGCTCTGGATCTTCAGCTGTGAATGACCAAGATTCAAATTTTGGTGGTGACAGGATGGTAGTCATCATGTGTGTGTGTGTCTTGTCCCAGCTTCTTCATCAGAATCTATCTTGTGGCTTCTCAGACCAAGGCTACTTGGAGCCAAGACAAACTCTGAATAGTCTGTCATGGAGCTCTAAGGTACCTATTGGTTTTGGAGTAACCTGAAAGCTTTCTGCACTGCTGCCCTGTGATTGCTTGTAAAAAGAATGAACAAGTTTCTTGTAACTTTTTCAGACTTCCTTACTGTTTCTTGCGTTACCAAAGGGAAGAGCTTTCTGCAATAAGTTTAGTACTAAAGGAAATTATTTTTCACCCAGTAAATTGCAAAATTGTGCAACCTTCTGCCATGGGAAGCTGTGGAGGTCAAAATGTAAGAGGATTCAAAATTTGTTTGCTAAGTTTGGGTCCATCAGTGCCTATTACAAGCAGTGTGGGAATTCTGCATGCAGCCTTGCCTTAAGACTCCTCAGGCTGCTGATGACTGGACTTTGGGAAGGAATAACCTGGAGCATGTTTGCTTGTTCTGCTTCCCCCACATATGTCTTTAGTGGTCAATTCTAAGGACACGATACTCAGCTAGATGGACTTTCATAGTACCTGTGCAACATTTCTCATGTTCTTCTATTTCCTCTTCCAGGCTGTGCATTTGTGAAATACTCTTCACATGCGGAGGCCCAGGCAGCCATCAATGCCTTGCATGGCAGCCAGACAATGCCGGTGAGTAGTTCTGTAACACAAGCAAGTCAGGATCAGTCCAGGCTTTTCTGCTTTGTGGTCTGATTGAGGAGGAGGGATGCTTTATCTGTGCTCTGCAACTCATCTTCTAGGAAGGATGGATAACGGCTCAATGAGGGACCTTGTGTGTGCTTAACTGATCAGTGGAAAGGCCAGGCTGACACTGGCATTTCACACAGGTAGAGAACCCCAAGAGGAGCTGTGTTCTGTCACCAGCAGTTTTGATGACCGAAGAAAAAAGTCATATGGTTCACAGATGCCAAAAACATTTGGTCTAACTCACCGTGAGTGTAGTTGTTCAAGTTTCAGGGGGATGAATGAAGCAGAAACTTGTGTCTGAGGGCTTGTTTTCCCTTCCCAAATAGTCCCTGCCTCTAGGTGAAGGACATGTTCACATGTTCACACAACAGCACTAGAAGCTATTGATGGGCACTTCCCTCCTACTACAGCAGTACCTACCTGGGTATAAATGTGGTCACCTACACACAACTTTCAAAAGACAGTCAGACCAACTACTGAATCTTCCAGGAAACATGTGAGGGATTATTCTGTTTGGACAAATATCTAGTAATAAGGGGGTTTGAGCCTGATAGTTCAGGAAAGTAGAAATAAAATGTATTATCTATGCAAAATGAAATTTGTACACCAGCACACAGACTCAGAGAAATGTAAGGCAAAGGCAGTGTCAGCAAATGAAGGACTGTATGGTCCAATATGTTTTGGTTTGGTACAATAATATATTATTGTTATTACTAATTATTCACAGTGTGAATCATGAAGGGCTAAGAAACATGCCCGCAACTTGGAAAAGATATGGGAGAGCTCAATAAAAAATATTTAAGAGTGTAAAATCTCCTTTAAGTAAGAAACTCTAATGTAAATTCATGAATTTATCCATATAACTGTAAAGTGGGCCAGCAGATTGTCTCTAGGTCTTTGCAGAGACGAAAATGGAAAATTCTTTACAGGGGAAAGGGTTTCTAAAAGTAGCAAATCATCAAGATCTCATTTTTTGGAACCCCATCTTAGACAAATCAGATTTAAAATAGTACATGTTTAGCAGTGACGCTATTGAAAAAAAATCTTCTTACAGATGGGGGTCTCAATTTTTTTGAAGTATTAGAATACTTTTAGGAGTTTCTTCCTAAAAAGATTCCTTCTAACAAAACCAGATACTGAGCTTGACGCTGACATTCCATAATGAAATACTATGAGCATCTTTCTGAGACAGGTCAAAGAGGTGCTTTTAATGACTTTCAAACTGATAATGTGCATAAACTGACATCAAGAATTCCAGTTCCACATGGTGTGGTACCATGAAAAGCTAGTTTCTGTCCTCAAAATCTTGCAAACTCAGGTGACAGAGGTGAGAGAAGGTGAGACAAAACAGACAAAACCCAAGGAGAGCTGAAGATTTTATCTAGATCTACTATATCCAAAATATCCTTATCCTTCCCCAGCCCTTATCCTTCCTATTTTCAGCGCACTTTAGATATGAAAAAATTATTAATCTTTGACCACTTGGGAGCAAATTTCTGTTCCAACTTGCTGATGTCAATTGAACTTTGGATATGCAAAACAATGACTAATTTGCCCATTTAAACAGTTCGGGGTTTTTTATGGGACCATTTTTCTTGTTGACTTATTTGACTCAAATACCTCTTCTAGAAATGTTCTTGAATAACCGGTTCTGGGTATCTGAAAAAGCATCAGACTTTAACCTTTATGAGATGCAGATTCACTATCGAGTTTCCATGGCTTGACAAGTTTCCATGAATTGGCTGAACCTCAGCAGCATTCCATATATCTACCTACTCTTAGTTCACAGGAAAAGCCAGTAGAGAATTCAGAATTTCATCCTCTTCATTACGAGGTAAGTTACGTGGCATTGCCACATTGTCTCCCATGAGCTACAAGCAGGTACGTGGGCAGCAACCACAGCTTGGCAGACTAGTGAGGACCTGTTGAGCAAATTCCTCTTGATCAAGACATGGAGCACACACTGTTTCCCCCCAGAGCCTCTAAACGCTTAAGGCGCTTTGAATGAGATGGGCCAAATCCTGCGAGCGATCTCTGTTCCCACTCTCATTTTCATGGTGCTTCAGGACGTGCAGCTTCTCTCGTGGCTTGGATGTTCACAGAGAAATGCAGCCACCTCGTGGTGAGATGTCGATGTAGCCCTCGTCCTTGGAAAGGAGGAGTGCATCGCTGCCATCTTCCTTCAGTCCCCCCTCCCGTTTCTCTCACCATCAGGACTGGCCTCCTTTGTCCGGCTGCATTGCCAACTCAAAGTTGTTCCTGTGGTTCAGCCAATTTAAACGTCTCTTGCCTTGTCCTCGTGTACTACCAACGGGGCATCCATCATCATTCTTGTCAGGTCTCGAGCCGTTCGTTCCTGCAGCAGGCTCCTGTTTCTCCACAGCTGTCAGGATTATTGCTCTACTGTGACTTCCTGTTCACACAACATATGTTGCCTAATAGTTTCAAAAGGCAACTTTCTTTTATGAAAGTTTTTTCCTTTTTTTTTTTTTTTTTAAATTTCTTATTAACCTTTCCCTGGACAGGTGCCTGACCATCATTTGTCACAAGCCCATTTCTCTGCGCAAGGCGCTTGTCACTCCTAAGGGCCCAACAAACAAGTCTACAACTTTCAGATTTTCACAGTCAATCACTTTGAGAAATAAATTTCCCAAAATCCCTTACTGTTGAGCAGACCAGAAGTTCCTTGTGTATCTACCTGCCAAGAGTAGAATTCACATTTCCTATCAAATTATCAGTTTTACGTTAAAGTCTTACTTGACCTCTTCTTTAAGAGAGATCATCATTTTCATGGAATTTTACCTGTATTTATAATGTGTTTATAACAAGGATATGTCCTTCACCTTCAGCTTTGATTGTCCTATTCTCTCCTGCCTCTCTACCCTATGTGTCTGGGGACATAAACAGGTCTCTCCCTCTTGATTCTTTTGCCTTCTTCATCCAAGCCTAGTCCCTAGCAGCCTTATCCACCAACACAAATTCAGCTACTATTTTGATAGTGACAGCTTGCAGATCTAACTTCTCTACTGCAGGACTGACTCCTGTCCAAACTAGAATCTTGGCCTGTCTTTCCAGCATCTTCTAGTGGATGTCTAGCTGTCAGATCAAGCTCATTATGTATAGAACAGAGCTTTTGAATTTTTCCTCCCAAACCGTCTCCTCTCTCCTCCGCCTCCATCCTCAATCACTGTGGACAACATTATCATCCTACCTGTCAGTCATGCTCCTACCTAGGCATCATCTTCAGCTTGGTTTTCCCCTTCTCCCAATGTCTTCATATCCAGGCGACAACCAAATGTTGAAGAGTCATTCTGCACAACACATCTAAGATACGGTCTTGTCCATCCACCCACACAGAATAAACTCTCCTCCACACTTCATCACACAGACCTAAAATGTAGCAGTCTTTATTCTACCCAGAAAGTACACAGGGTTAAAAACTATACTGCTCTTGCACCCTTTTCACTGTCTTTCCCACTGTAGTATCTCACAATTTCTTTTTTTATAAATTAATTCCTGGAAGGGGTAAAACAGTACTGCTATCTACATTTTCTGCATAGAGGTGAGAAGTGAAGAGTGTGATTAATTTCATTCACTTTAACAGTCTGAAAGTTTGTAATCTATTCTGAACATTTTCTAGGATTTCTGTAGAAAGGAGAGAAAGAGACATTTCTAAAGAGACATTTCTAAAGATTTGTGCATTCTTCCTTTTACCTATCTGTACTAGGATGGGCCAAATCACCTTCTGGTTATGCACATCCCTTTCATTAATTAGAATGGAGATTTTCATAATGGCATTAGAATGAATGCCTGAGATGGGACTCGTATCACCTAATTTAAGACATCCAGAAGTTAAGGAACTATGTCTGAGGTTGACATCTAAGTGTTTGTCATCTCAGTTTCTATTATAATCAATAGAGAGAAATAGATACCTCTGGAGGAATTTTATTTTACAGAAATAGATTTTGAAACCTGTCCAACCAAAACCCAAATAGAAGTGTGCTTTTTAGCTAATTTTAGGTGTTGGATTCCTATGGTCTGACAGATTAAAATAGTGGTTCATCACCTGAAGTGCAACTTACAGTGAAAAAGGACCCATACTGCTTAAAAACAAAAGCTAAAAACACTTGCTTCCTGCAGATGTCTCAGAGTCTACAATTGCCTTTCTCACCAGTGATACACCCTTGCCACTCTGAGATTCTTTTGCTGCACTTGTCGCTGCCACAGTAATCATGTTGAAGCTAAAGATCTAGGTTGACTCTATCCCAGCTGACATTAGCCACCTACCAATCAGATCTTACAACTGTTCACTTGGCCTCTTGTCTGATGGTAATTCCTCCCACATAGCTCAGATGTGTACTTTAAGACTGCCTGAATGAACCATGGAGGCATCAGCCTCCCCGCTGAGTGTGCAGCTTAGAGTGGACACTTAAGTCCATGTCCAGTGCAAGGCGAGCTGAATCATCTTCTGAGTGCTTGCTGCACAGCTAAAGCAATTTGGGATTCAGAAACCAGGTGTCCCACATCCTTATTCTCTGACTCCTGATCCATTAGCTGCACTGTGAACTTGCCTAACACTAATTGGCAGCACTATATTCATTCTGTATCTTTCTGTAAGTAATGTCATTTAAGGCCATTAAGACCTCCAGAGCTCTGAAAGGTGTCTTCTTCCCCCACCACACAGGCTAAGTCCTCTTCTGTTTTGCTGTAGAAGTCTGCATCAGCTTGGTGAAACCACAGCATTTCTTCTCATCCAGGCAGTAGAATTCCAAGTCCATCTATGCCTGGCTGAACATATTCCATGAACGTTATTTCTCAGATGGAATCCTTGGTTTTGTGAAAAGAAAGGAAAATGTGAGACTTGGATACAACCACTGAACAGATGTCTGCCTTTCAGTGAAAGATTCAACTTAGTTAACTTAAAAAACCCAAAACTTTGTTAACTTGGGGACAACAGAAGATAAAAAAAAACCCTTAAAATATGTCCTCTGCAACCACCTATAACAAATTATGTATTTATTACTCAGTGGTGTTAGGCCATGGACTAAATAGATTTCTAATTGTTGTATTTCATATTTTCCTTATTAATTAGGAAAATATGAATGACACAACACCTTGAACAAGGTTGATTTCCAGCCTCTGCCCACCATGTTCTTTGGATGTCTTCCCAAAGCACTGAAATTCCCAGCCAAACACAATTAATAATCAAAGGGATTCTCTTCTTGCCTTATACAATGTACTATCTGCCCTCTTACTGCATAAGAGCCTTTTGCCATTAATTAAGCTGGAGGAATTTTTCACCTGTTTGGTTTATCACATGAGAATGACTTAAATATGAGACTATCAAAAACTGTCCCAAGAAACAAGTGTCATTGTCAGGACAACATGCACAGTTACCCTGCACAGTTACCCTCTTTCAATCTCATGGCAAACAGGGCACCAGTTCCCATCTCCCTGGCTTTGGAAGCTCAGGCACCCCGTCACAGAAACCAAGCTTGGCTCGTGTTTATGACTGCTATTATTATTGCTGTGCATTCCTATGGTGCTGTTACGACTTTGCAAAGCACTGTGAAGTTGCCTTCAGACACAGTCCCATTACGGAAACTGGCCGAGCAGCTGTTCTCACCCCCTGTCAACACAGCGGAGGAATATTTAGGTGAATTAGGGATGGAAGGGAAAGCAGTAAGAGTCTGCAGAAGGAGCTCTGAGCAGGTGGAGGAAAGAAGGAAAATAGGCCTTTGTGGGCATGATGAAGTTGTAGCCCGGGCACCTCGTTTGCAGAGCAGCGGGGAAGCGGCTGTTATTATGCGTGCATGCTGGCACCAAAGCGCTGAGTCGGCAGAAACTCCCTGGGAGGAGCAGCGTGGCAGCTCCGGTGAGTGGGGGGCCACAATGCCGTAGATCAGCTGAGGTATTTTTAACAATTATTTTGATATAAACAGCTCTGAACTTGAGGAGCTCCATGTAAATGGGAAGCAGTGGGGCTTGTAATTAGATTTGTGTACACTTTCATAAATTGCTGGGAAACATCAAAGCCGTGATAGAAGGCTGTGGTGCACTTTATTTCCTTCTTCTGTTCTTCTGTTAATTGAATGGTTGATGTGTGGATAGGAAGTGTTGGCTTCGCAGAGTACTATTTACAGACCCGCTGACAGCTGCACTGTGAAAATTAACAGGAACAGAGCAGCCTCTGTCACAGCTCTTCCCATGAGGGACATGCTTCAAATTGGATCATTTGTTTCATAGAAGAAACTTTCCTCGTCTCTCCTCCTTCTTTGCAAATGCACACACATCCAGCTGCACACTCCCTTCCTCCCTTCAGGCTCATGGCAGCCTTTACTGCTCAGAAGGCGGGTTTGTCATTTCCACAAAGTTGGGGGAGTTTGACTGCAGTTCAAAACCTGTAGTGTATTCCACTTCCAGTGAGACACATCTTCAGGAAGTCGACCAAATCTGTAAGCTGGGTGTGTGAAGCCACAGCTTCATGTTTGCAGGTGTCACTGCAACAGGAACATGCTCTTCACCCTCTTAGAAACTCTAGCAGATTTCCTCTCAGACTGCTACTGCCACAAGTGTGGTTAATGTTGATGGAATTGCTGTACGCTATGCACCACAAAAAACCTCTTGCAGAAAAGACCCTACCCTCAGCAGCTTACCAGCTCTTGCAGAAAAGACCCTACCCTCAGCAGCTTACCAGCTCTTGCAGAAAAGACCCTACCCTCAGCAGCTTACCAGCTAAAGGCCAAGGCTGACCCATTTGAATTACATCAAAGTGTTTGTCAAAGTATAAAACTTTGGGGTCATCTATAACAGTATCATGTACACTTCTCTTACAACCAGGCCTTCAGAGAGACACCTGTCAGTCTTAATTAATTGATGGTTTAGAATAGATACCCAAAATGGCTCCAATTAGATCATCCGAATGTCCCTTGAATGGACAAAACACGAGATAAGCGAAAGAAACAGTACACTGTTTGGGAATGAAATGATCTTACACACCATTAATCAGTGTATTTAGCCAGTTCATAGCCAAAGTCATAGCAATTCTTGTTCCTCCTCCCAGTAGAGAAGTAATAACCAGTGAATCCTGGAGCATCCAAATCTTAATATTTACCTAAATGTGGAAAACATAGAATCAAGAAGGTCAAACCTGAAGCCCTCCACCACCTGAAGTCCACCACCTCACTTCCCAAGGGTGTCTTCAAAATACCAGGTGACATCAACAGAACCTTAGACAACTCCATAATACAGATAGATAACAATTAAACAGATCATGATTCAGAGCCTCAATTATCTCTCATCTAGATTCTAGCATGGGCTCCAGTCATCAGTTAATAAAAGCCACCTTGTGACAGTAGAGAGCTAGAGAGTTGCTGACCCCCTCAGGCTGTCAGGGTAAATGGAAAATGGGAGTCATCAAACTTTAGTTTTACACGAGCACAGAAACACAAGGGGGGGGTTAGTCAAAGGTGGTTTGGGTGAGTGTTGATGAGAGACCAGCATCTAGGTGCCCTTCGTGCTTCACAGTTGAATTTGCCCTAAAGTTACTTGCTCAAAGTCACAAAGTCTAGGGCAGGGTGGGTTACCATCAGAACAAGTCCATCTGTTCAAATTGATGCAGAAGGCTCCAATATTACTCTGTTTATGTTGGAGAATCTGATAGAAGACAATAGAGATGCCAACTCAGATCCTTTTTTTTCTCTTCACTGATGATCTTCTGCTCTCTGAAGAACACACACTCCATGCAATGTCTTTGTGTAACACGCAGACTAGCTTGCTTAACTTAGGGCAAGAGACAGCACACCCATTCCTTCTATTAAAAAATAATAATACATTAGGAACCCATCCATAACTCATCAGCAGCAAGCTTGGCCCTCCTTTCAGTAATGAATGATTTTTCTGAATATGCTACCTAAACACCATTTATAAAGTCATCTGTTGTCCTTTGGGATGAAAGAAGCAATAGATGTGTAATACCTAGGTACTAATTTCCAGTCATTTCTTACATCAAAAGCTTTGCTTTCTTTTGGGAAATGTGTTCTGGACACAGGGGGACTAAGGTTCATAGACCATCCCACCCCACTCCTGCCACCAAGAGAGCTGATTCTACAAACTTTGGGCCAGCAGTTTCCCAGTGTTAACATAATTTCCCTAATTCTATAAAAAAATAAAACCATAAGACCATGTTGTCTGCCTCCCCTCCCCGTTTCATAAATGAACTAATAAATCACATGTTTCTGGGTCCCAGAATAGAAATCCAGGCAGCCCGGCTGCCTGAGAGAGGATATGAATCACACTGGTGCCAAAGACAGCCTTTACTTCCCTAGTCACATCTCCATAGCCACGCAGGCATCTGGCAGGGCAGCAAAGAGACCCGTGGGACATGACAGGCTTCACTTGCCATCTTCCCTGTGCTTCTTTGCTCCCTCCCAAACCATCATTCACTGCCTCCAAAAAGGATAAGAGGAATAACCTTTCCATGAACCACATGGCCTCCTTTTGGACAAAAGGATTTAACTGGCACCATAACATCACTTAATAGGTCCAAGGGGAGCTGGGAACCAAATCAGCAGTCATGGAGGAAACAGCCTGGGGAAAGTGGGAGTGGGACCATGCCACCACCAAGTGTTGCCCAAATCTTGGTGCTGGCAGCAGCCCCTACAGGGATTGCTGCACTCAACACTTATCTCATCCGAATGAGATTAGGACCTGGGAGATCAGACACATCGATAAAGCTCCAGCTGAGGAGGCATAAAACACTCCTTGCTCAGTGGGGATGTTCCCAGCCTTCTGGAGGGAGCTCCACCAGTCATTGCCACCTCCCTCTAAGGATGTGCTCTTCCTACCTCATTAAGGAATGAAGGTATCAGCAGTAGGCCTTTACCTCTTGGCTTGCTTTGGTCATGTTTCTTTCTTACCCTCTCTTCCCTTCCTCTTTCTTTTGCTCCAAATCTCATTTACATTAATGGGGCCTTCCCTTTGATTTAAGTGGGCTATGGATCAACATTAAATCACTCTGGATGCTTCTGCTCGTTTCCCCTTGTACCACTCCTTCCCAGCCCTGCTCTGGTGTGTGGTCTGGATTGATAACACACATTCATGTAAGGAAAACAGACCTTAGTAATTGGTTGATTGCTATCGCTATCCAAAACATAGCTGGCATTAAGTGATTCAGTAGCTATTGCCCAAATGGGTTTTGCAAAGAGCAAAATTAATTTTAAAAGGGCAAAGATGTATTTAGATCAAAACAATAACTTTCAGATAAGACCCTCAGTTGAAGTGTGCACAAATTCACCAATGTGAAGTACCCTATGAGACACCAATGACTTTGCCTTAGACATCCCCTTGGCAAGTGAAATCAGGTAGGGGTGTATGCTTGAGTTCCCATCCCAAAGATCTGTGTGGTGCTCATAGGAATAGTGGTTGCCAAGTCTCACCCAGCAGCAAGGCGAGATACTTCTCTCTTGGTGAAGTGCAATGTAGTAAGGGCAGATCCTTAAGTATAGATCAACATCTTGATCAACCAAAGCCAGCAGAGCTTCACTGAGTTTACACCATCTCATAGTTTCAGTTGACCACCTGTTTCACCATACTAAAGCATGGGTGATATCTCTCCTGAAAGCAGAATTATTTATCAATTAATGACCCTGCCCTTGTACAGTGCTTGGAGATCTTCAGTTTAAATATGCTGCAAAAATGCAAATACTACTTACTATCCCAGTCAGCAACATGCTTTACACCATGATAGCCTAGAGTCATACAGCATGACAGTGATCTTGGATGCCCAGCCATGTGCAGCATGTTTGAAACTCAGTGCCATGGAAATGTTCTTTTATGTCACATGCACAATTAAAATGTATCTGCCCTGCTTGCCAGCCCTTCCTCAACATCTGTTTCTTTCCAAGTCATCTTAGACTGTTCATGTCATCATCCTGAAACGCCAAGGAACAGAGTTGAGAAGCGTCAGGGGCTCCATATCTAGTTCTGATGTTATCTTGCCATGACAATAGACAATTCACTTTATGGCTCTGGAATTATTTAATTTCTCTTATTTTTGTCCTTACCTACTTAGATTAAAGGAGAGGGCATTCAGACGCTAGCTTTCATGGGACTCTAGGCTGCAGCTACCAAACATTTTCTTAATAATAATAATTCATTTAAAAATACTATGGCAAGTTAGCATATTTTGCCACAAGGATATTTTCAAGGATAGTAAATACAGAAAACTAAACATACCTTGTCTTCCAAACCATGTTACTCTTATTGGGAAACTGAAACCTATAACATTTTCTTTTGATTTCTGTACTTTAGGGTTTTTCTTCAAATAGACAAAAAAAGAATTATTTATCGGTTTCATATTCCTAAATAGCAAGTAAGAATTTCTAGTTTACCAATATAACAACACTTCATAATGCATTAAGGAAGGCGAATGATTCTGTGAGGACTTTTATCATCCACAGACTGAGCTGAAAAACACAGAGCTTGAGGATCTCTTCTTTGAAGTTTAGGTTGTTTGGATATCTGGCTTTGATTTGAGGAGCATACTAATACCCAGGTTATATATCGAGTTTTTCTAATTAGAATTGGGTACAGTGCCACCAGGAGTCAATGATTCTGTTGCCCTGCAGAGAGTAGTAACTTCAGCTCAGAGAGACACCTGCTAAGTAGTATATGGGCAAGTAAAACCTAAATCAAGCTTCCACTCCAAATAAATTACAGCTCCGGAGACCTGTGAAGGAAAGTACCTGCAGCAACTCTCTCTGCTTGGACATTGCATGAAGAATCCCCTCTACCGAGGGAGCAGCATTATCAAAGGGTCTGTCACTCCAGCCCTGGATGAATGCCTCCTTTCCCCACTCTATCTCTGTCACTCTTGTCTCAAGTGTGTTTAAACCAGCTCTCAGGACTGTACAGTGGAAATCGCTCCTAGTCACTGCCGTTCTACTCATCTTTCAGATGAGACATGAAATTGAAGCCCTGAGTACAGAAAAACATAGCATATTTCACAAGAGGGGAGGGATGTTAGTCCTGGTCTACTGGCTATCTTCCAGCATGGGTAATTACATTTCAACCTAGCTAAAATTCCCTCTGCTCTACAGTTTTAATTGGACAGTAGCTTCTTGCTTGCTTGTCTAAAATCCCAGGTTTTGTTCAAGCCCCAACTGGCCAATACAGCAGCCCTATTTCAGGTGAGCTGCACAGGCCTTTACAAAAAGTAATCTTGTTTTGTTTTTCAAACCAAATATAGCCTGATCTGAAAGATCCCTAAGAAAAGAGATCCTCCTTTGGCTTTCAAACCCTAATGTCAAGGATCCTTGAAATTCTACCCTGAATTATAGAATTATTTTGATTGGAAAAGACCCTTAAGATCATTGAGGCCCACTGCTAAACCTGGAACTTCCAAGTCACCACTAAACTATGTCCCTAAGGAGCATAACTACACTCCCACCCAACCTGATGTCATTGCAGACGTACAGAGGGTGAACTTGACCCCCTTGTCCCCATCATCTGTAAAGATATGAAAGAGAACTGTTGCCAGTGCTGAGCCCTGGGGAACACCACTTGCAGCAGGCCACCAGCTGGGTGTAACTCCATTAATCACAACTGTGGGCTCAGCCATCCAGCCAGTTTTTTTACCCAGTGGCTTGCAGAAGCTCAGCAACCTCCAAACTCTGCTTTGCAGCCACAAAATTTCCAACAGAAGCAACCCCACTCACATGGTGACACTTAATGAAGGTAGCCTGATTGCCCAAATGAGAAGTATCCAGCAGCACCTGTTCATTTAAGCATTTTGGCTGGAGTGCATGGCTGACATTTTGGAAGGCGGTTAGTATGATCTGCACATTCAGATCTCATATGCTGAAGAGCTTTAGTCACTGGAGTTTTAACGTAACAAGCCTTTGTTGGCCCAGAACTTTAACTTGCTCCATTTGAACTAACCAAGATGTAAAAGCCAACCTGTATGACACACCCTTGCAGTAAAGGACTTAAGAGTATGCTTACCTCTGCCTGACGTGAAATACAATTTAATGGCTTTGGCGAGTTAGGCCCAAATTCATCAGTTTTGCAAGAAAAAGTGGTCTAACTATCTGTAGAGAACAGTAACCTACTGCATCAGAGAAGACTTATAGGGCTGACAGGAAAAGAAAATTCAGGCATATATTTTGCAGGAAAACATCTTCACAGAATTCCTGTGAATATTGTTCTAGGGGAAGCAGCTTTCCCTGATGCCTTGCAGTATTATTTGGTCTCCTGAAAAGCTTTTGCTTAATCTGTGTATACACTCCATTTGGAAGGCCATAACTAATGGGAAACAGTCCCAGCAACCAGACAAAAGATTTGTTTTCCTTTGCCTTTAAATGAAATATCAATGGATGTATATTTTATTTTTAGTTGAATATGAAATTTCACAAGCAAACTGTCAAGCTCCTGTTTTCAAGAATGATTTTATTTCACACGTCAAGACAGGCTGGGAAATTAGTTTTTCCCACAGAGGACTCTGATTAGGGATTACAAAGTGAGTGTGGGACAGGGTGATTTTTCCTCCATCTTTTCGCTCTCCCTGCCAGCCTAGAGAGCATCTGACTCTGCTGACTAAGGGGAGCAATTCATTACTGTGCACAGGAGGGGGACAGGAGGCAAGATAGTCATATTAAGTAGATTTGCTGGCCCAAGAGAGAATAGGGAAAGCATAATAATACTTAGCCCGTATATAATTCTTTTCATCCAAAGATATCAAAGCACTTGAAAAAGGAGGTTGATATGATGGGAAAAGAGATAAATGCCAATTCCAAGTAGCCTATTGCAGAGGTGCCAGTAGGAATGCTCACTTTCATGATAGTCTCTTTTGACTGTGGATCTGCAAGGTAGAGAAATAAACAGGTCCTTCCCCCAGTAAAATGCAGAATTAACACAGAGACCTCAAAGTCACTATTGACTTACCCACAGTAACTCTCTTGAGGGTTGGGGAAATAAAAGGTCCAGTCCAACAGCCAGAGACAGCAAGAGGGAGATTATGTATTACTAATAAATGACCGAGCAGACAGGACCTATTGCCTTTGTCAGCAGACAACGGCTGATTTACACCATGGTTTAACTGCTCGCGGAAGCAATAAATAGTCCAGATGAAGGGCTCTGCAGTTTTTACCCCATGGAAATTCTGGCCCATTCTGGGTCATTTCTAATGTTATCCAGTGGATTAGTAGTAGTCACTGGAGTAGAAAGTAGTCTTGTTCTGCTGCGGATGAACAGCACTGCTTGGCTTCTCTCCTAAAAATCCTGGACTGGGTGATCTGAAAGAGCTTACTGCCTGACTTCCTTTTGGCCACAGGAAAGGGCTGCACATGAATAACCAACTTACAGAAAGCATCAATCCCAAGGTCAGTCTTCATATTCAAGAACGATGCAGCGTCTCTACTAGCTACACATCTTTAACCGCTTATATGTGCATCTCATTGCAGAGCACTCTTACAAAAAAACCCCTCCCTTTTCTCCTTTCTTTGTAGCATCTGCTCTAACTTGCTTCTATTTGCCAATGGCCTTTCTGCCCCGTGTATACGATAGTGATGTTCAAAGAGGCCTGAAGTCCTGCTGCGACAGGCAAGCCAGAAAAACATCTCATAAGAGGCAGTCTTAGATCCCATTGGGTCAAACTGTTGTTGTGCAGTCACTATGACTCACATCAGGAGGGAAGAACACTCCAGGGGCAAGAACTTGATGTGGAGGTTACCCATGTTTGCATGATGCCATCTACAATAATAGCTTGGTTTTCAACAGCGTGAGGCATCAGCAATTTCCTGAGGCAGTTCTCTGGACCTAAGACTGCGAGGGAAAACAGAGAAAGAAAAGGGGAAGGAAGAAGACACCCACCGATTCGTTTACACTTGTCTGTCCTGCTAACCAGAGCAGGTCATATCTTCAACACTCATTTGCAGAGAGGAATGTTCATTCGCTTTATGCAGTTTCAAACCCCTCCATGCTGCAGCCTCTGTTCCGCAGATCACGACAGCCGCTTTGAACAGCCCAATCTGCTGTGGACCACTGCCTCCCTCCAATACAGCTGCAAATAGGTTTAAATCATTAGATTCAGGTTACCAAACAGTCTCTTGGATCAGGGTTAATTAAATGAGTGTTGAAATCTAATTAAGGGCTGGTCCAGGTGATAATTAGCAGGAAATGTATGCATTAAAATATTCATTTGTCGATGAGCTGCAATTAAGAGTGTGATTTGGGGAAGGATCAATAACTACATCATGTGATTTAAAAAAATTAAAAGTCACCCAGCCTTGAGCAGAAATGCAGGGGAATTTTGGCTAGATTTCCCTCTCCCTCCCCGCTGCCTCCCACTCTCCCATCACACACACCCCCTCCCCCCCCCCCGCTTTCTGTTTTGCTCTTATAATAACTTCTGAAGACTGCTCTCCACCCTTGAATAGAGCATTCATTTCTCCATCCTTTTGTTTTCCTGGAGCGCTTCTTGCAACCCCTTGCTCTTCACCACATTGTCTGAGCAGGTTATAGATTTATTAGAGAGAGACTAACAGGTCAAAAAGAAAGATTCTTTGCCAATGAAAATCACTTCCTCCCAGAACAGGCTGCTAATCCAGGGGAACATTGCTCATTGTGTGGCCTTAAATTGTTGTTGGGTTGGGTTTTTTTTAGCAAGTTAATTCCTCAAGCCTTTATTCATAACTGAGGATCTGGATAGGCTATTGAATATGCATAGCCTGGATTTATATATATGTACATCCATAGCTGTGGTATACTACAGTATTCCCAATTTGTAGCAGAGAAACTCTGTTTTCACTGAGACTATTTTTTCCTGCTTATAGGTGCATAGGGGTGTGTATAATCCGGTTAATAACACTCCCACTGCAGTCCCAGGCAATCCCACCTCTGTTGGAAAAACGAAGGCCCCACAGCATCCCAGCTCCTCTGACATGGAGCTGGTCTTCCTCCACTGCTGCAGCCAGAGCCTGAGCTGGCAATTTCCCCACTGACTCTATTTCCATCAGCGAATACTATTGTGTCAAAAGGGATGCGTACCATGGGAGTGTGATGATTTCAGCTGCTCTTTGTCAGTCTCCTGACAGCTCACCTGCCCATCTCCCCAGACTCGGTGGCAGCCCAGCTCCCCAGGCAACTGTCTGCCTGCTGTCGGGGCTGCTGCCAGATCTCCCCTCCCCTGCACCCCTCTTCCCCCAGGGAATCTTCACGGTGGGGAATCAACCCATGAAGTTAGGATGTCCTTGGAGAAAGCCAAAAAAAATATCAGTGCCTTCCTTCTTAAGCAGATCTATTTCTTCCCATCTCTGCCTCCTATCAGAAATGTAAGAATCACAGTTACTGACCTTTCATCTCATTTTGGGAAGGAGAGGGATTTCTTCCATTCCCAAAAGCTCTACATTTTTCAGACTTCTGCAGCCAGCACTGATGATCAGCTGTAGTTCTGTAGCAGTGTTGACTGCAGACATAACCCAAACACTGTAAAACTTGCCCAGAAAAGTGTAGTATTAAAAGTTCATGGAAAGGAAACTCAAGTTCATCAGGTACTATTTTTTTGCCCTAGTGCTCAAGAGTTGCTGCCAGGTGACGAGACATACATACACACACACACAGACAGACGCAGAGCATAGAGCATCCTGTCTCCAAGGCTGAGGACAGATTTCTCACTGGACATCTCACTGCCTATCTATGCAATATGAGCTAGGGAGCCTGCTTTGGCAGGGGAGTTGGACTCGATGATCTCTTGAGGTCCCTTCCAACCCCTATGATTCTGTGATTCTGTGATTCTGTGGGGGTTATAAGACATGACAGTGTGAAAGGGTGATCCAGTTCAGGGGGTCTGGCATGCACACAGCTAACACATTCCATCAAAATAAATCAGTTCACAAATCTCACCACATTCAACCCTCTAAAGCTTCTACATTTTGCTGCACTGAGTGCAAATCTTTGTCCACATCTGATGTGAACAACCTGCTGGGTCGGAAGGTTTTCTATATGTTGAAGGAATAAGTAAACAAATTCTGCAAAGAGAACATTAATGACAGCCTGGAAGTTTGAGTTTTGGAGGAAAGTAAGAACTGGGCTACCAGTCTCTGTTAGTCACCCTCCAGGGTCCTTTCCTTCCTTCCTAATACTCTCAAGCATCTGGCAAAGATCCAATTCAAAAGGCCTGAGAGGCTGTGTGGGAAAGATCAGCATCGGGTGGATCCCAGACCTCCAAATCTGTGTTAGTTGTATGGGTTCCATGAGCCGGTGTGTACCTGACTAATCAACTTGTGTGTCTTCTGTTGTCCCCTGTCCTGCAGGGAGCCTCTTCAAGCCTGGTGGTGAAGTTTGCAGATACAGACAAGGAACGTACCATGAGACGCATGCAGCAAATGGCAGGACAAATGGGCATGTTCAACCCCATGGCCATCCAGTTTGGAGCGTATGGCGCCTATGCACAGGCAGTAAGTATAGACACTGGTTCTATGCATGCTTAGGGGAATAAGGGCAGCACCTGAAATGGCACAAAGCACATGTGAGCAGAACAGCTGAGCAGAGGAACTACTGATTTCTTCTTTAAACCAACTAAACAGACAGAGCTGACCATGGGAAATGGTGCTCTGCTCTGTTTGGTCAGGCCCCTGCTGCCCCATGCATCCTTGTGGGTGGCTTTGGGGTGGTCACTGGGTAAAATGGCAGCTGTTGACAGAAATTCTTTTAGGTTCATGAAAGCATGCTGTGTGACACAAAAATGGACAAGTAAACATATGCAGATAGAGAAACCTGGCTCCCCAAACCAGTATGATTTAAGCACCCTGGGAAAACACATCATCCATTTGAAGTAGCATTGCACTGTCTAACTTCAGGAACCCAACTTGTACACTGAGCTTGGACCCTGGGTTCCTGAGAAAATCTGACTTTACAGGGGGCTGGGCTCCTGATGAAGCCCTGAACTGCAGGCATCTGTCTCAACTACCTTAGGCGGCAATAAACAAGCATCTGCAAGACAAGATCAAGTTCAGGTAACTTGGTCTCTCTGCCAGGTATCTCAGAGGAAGGTAGAGGTAATCTCTGCAGCAGGCAGATACAATACTGCCAGGTGACTTTTTCTACCTTCTCTAGAGTAGATGAAACAGGAACATTTGCAAGCAGTAGCAGTGCACCTAAGTGTTTCATCCATCCGGTGGTGAAATCTGGCCCTCTTGTACACTGTGCACCTGGATTTGTGTGGAGGGAAGTACCATTAATCCCATTTTCCAGAGCAACATTTTCTGAGTGAGAGGGACCAAATTACTCCCCTTAGGTAATACTGGGACAACTCAGGAATCATATTCCGGTGTACCTGTACTCCTTCCAGCACGACGACCACAAGCTGCCTGTTTCCTTCTCATACATTGACACCAGGCTTTCCATCACATCCACATGATCTTTTTATAACTTGAGAGGATAGAAACTTCTGTCCTCCACTGAGTGTCAAGTGACTCACCGGACAGATGGTACAACCCAGCCTGCCTTTTACATGTAGAGTCAAGATGTACCTCCTGGTGCTGCTCTGAACCATTTTTATTCCCTTCCTACCAGATAAATTCCATTTTTCTTTCCATTTTCCCTTATTAATTTTTATTCCCAGTCAAAGAGAATCTTTGCTTCTTCCTTTTTTCCCTGCTTTCCTCCTCACACAACAGAAGAGCTGTCCCTTCCACAGCCTGACTGTGGTTTAACTCTCCTCCTGGCTGGGAAAAACTGCAAGAAGGGGAAAAAAGACAGTAAATTGCAGCTGAGCCCAGGCTAGTGGCCAGCAGCCTGGCAGGGGGGTGCAGCATCTGTGCGCTGATGTACCAGAGGAATTGACAGGAAGCAACCCGTGGGCAGCTGGGGACAAACATCTGCAGAGGCTGTCAGGCAGGAGATGTGGTTCCAGAGTTATGCTATAGGCATTGATCAGGCAGCTGGAGAGGTGGCACTGTTCTGATGCTCTGGACCAAAACCTCTTCTTGCATCATTTTTAGAGTAATTCTTTTAATTGCCGTGATAATAGAGGTTATACTGCCAGGTTTATACTGATACAAAAGAGGGTGAGGTCTGAGCCTTTACACCACAAAAGTTCTCTCCATTTATTTCTCACCAGATAATACAGGACATTGTGAGGGCAGAGACTTGAGTGAGGATTTGTCTGTGGAGAGAGTGAAAACAATTTCTGGTTCCACTCCTGCTCCACTTTAAACCTATGAATATTTTTTCTATTGATTTCTGCAGAAGCAGAATTGGACCCATCCTCTTTTTCTTTTTCTTCTTCCTTTTTTTTTTTCTTTTTCTGGTAAATACGCTAATAAGGGGGAAAAGAATAAGTTTTATATTTTGACCCATTGGATATGACAAGCTGGTGACACCAATTACCCTGGGGACTTCAGAGCTGTCTAAACGATGGGATCACATTTCCGTGTGGCGCCTGTACACCCAGAGCGTGCTCAGATGCTGTCTCTCAATCAGCCTCCCTATCTCTGTCTCTCCCTATCTGCTTCATCTCACTGTCTTGCACAAAAGGGAAGGAAGGGAGCGCTGAGGCTCTGTGATGTTCCCTCAGTCCCGATTAATCCACCTTGGACTGCTGGTTCTTAGATATCAGGGTGATTGGCACCTTGCAAATGCCAGCGGGAGATGGAGGGATCGATAGGGGGAGAGGGAAAGGGGGGGCAGTTTTATTCAGCCCGAACTGAAGTTGAAGTGCTAGGGCAAGTCAAGAGGAGGGAAGGTGAAACACTGAAAATGCAAGAGCAGGACAGCAGTGACAGCTGATGCCACTGCCACCAGCAACTCATCTGACCTTGGGTGAATCGTTTGACCCCCTGGTCTTATTTCCCCATGTAAAAAGAAAGCTGATGATCAGACTTATTTATTTTCCCTTCTCTCTCAGGGACACAGCTCTCTCTTGTGCTGTCGCTCCATGGGTTTTCACACAGGGTTATAATGGTAACACAAGTTTAGTAACTGCTTTGGTGCTTAGTACTAAGGCCAGGACTGGCATGAGACACTAGGGTCCCTGATTTGTACTCACAACCTGTCCTCCCAGCTATCCCACTGCAGTCTAGGCTTAACTGATGTCCCATATAAGAGTTCCCAAGCTATCCCATGAGAGCTGGTTAATCAATAGTTTATAACAGTATATCCCCACGGAGGAGGTTGCCAAGTCCCCTACGTAGCAGTTTCCTGCTGAATCTTCCCCAGAGAGGCATCACACACACCACTGGGACTGGATTAGCTTCTGCAAAAAGGTCTCCATGCATCAAGGTTGCCAGGGTGACAGAAACCCACTCAGTGCAGCTGTTTGAGAGGTTAGTGGGCAGTTGTGGATTTGCAAACCCATCGGCACCACTGACAAGAGGCAGCAAGGGTCTCAGTCCATCAGTACTTGACTGACAAGGCATTCATGGTGTCACCAGGACTGCTTTGGAACCCAACTCCTCTTCAAGTTATCTGCTTTGCAGCTCAGCAAATGGCTGTGCCACAGTTTACTCCCTGCCGCTGCTCACAGCCAAGCCGCTCAACACGGCTTAAGCAACTTTAACCTTGATACCTCAGCAGACCAAGAGTTCAGCAGCTATATGACCTCAGACCCAGAGGTAAAAAGTCAAGAAGCAAAGGGGACTCTCCTCTGAGTGTGGTCTTTCCCTCCCCAGCCCACGTGTCACCCACAAGCAGACCAAAGTTTGGCACTAACACTGTGTGCTGACACAGAATGTCACATCAGACCCACCTCATTCACCTCTTTGGCAAGCAGCTCAAGGCAAGTCAGGTTTCATGGATCCCTAAAGCTCCCAGAACGTCTGTGCTAATTTGTTTCAGGGAGTTTTTAAAATTATTTTGCATTTTTTCTTCTTTTCAGCAAAATCTTCCCATGTTCATTTAACTTCCCCTTTTATGGGGTAATTGTTTATTTTAGTTCACATATGTATAGTGCACTAGATCTTCTTGTCAGACTAATCAGCTGGGTTTTGATAGCTGTTTCTTCAGTCCCAGTTAAGGTGTACTCAGGCTGTACTCAGGCAGGAGAGGAGGAGACTGAGGCTTGGTGGCACCACCATTGATTTGTTGGCAGTGGAGAATGAACCTGCAGGCACATGTTCCAGCACACCTTCTTAGTTTCTGGTAAGCAACAGGGTGGCCAAGTCCAAAATCACAAGCAGTAAAAATCAAACCAGAGTATCAACAGTGGTAGTATAACCCTGATTCAAACAAAAAGCAGCAGCAAAAGCTTCTGCAGGTCTTCTTTCTGTGAAGAAAGTGGCAAGTAGTGACCGTGTCGTGTCACTGCTGCCCCACCATGCAGAAAAGGAAACGTACACAGACCAAAAAGGGTTTGGAAGTTGGGAAAATGCAGAAGAGCAAAGCAAGAACAAAGAAAGGCGCCTTGGAAAGTGACAGATACTGTATAAATTATTTAATTTTTAAATTATTTAAAATAAGATCAAAGTCATAAATCAAGTTTGCATAAAAAATGGGGTAGGAGTGTTAGCCACGGTCTCCTGGCCAAATTCCAGCCATGGGACTGATTGCATCCTGCTGCAGGAGACAGGCATAGAGTTAGTGAGTAAAAACAGACTGATGGGGACAGGGGCAACATAGGCGACGGCAGAATTTGCTCTCCAGACTGAAGTCCTTTCCAGTCAGTAAATCCCAGCTCCCTTCACTCTGAGAAAGTATAAGTGGCTGCAGCTCCTGAGGTGCAAGCAGAAACTGCAACAGATATGGGAACATCCATCACTGCATAGCGCTCAGTCATCATCATGAGTGGTCAGTCACCTTAGGAAGTTAGGGCAGCAACAACTACCACGCTGACCATAAAAGCATAGGTTCCCTGCCCTGCCTCCCTGCCCCAGCTTCATAGAGATGAAAGGATATTTCTGCTAAATGGTCTGAGGTAGTGCAGAAGGGAAGAATCATTTCTTCCAATATTTGTTCAATTCGCACTGTGAAATTATTTTGAGAATATACTTTAAAAAAAAGTCAGCTAGCCCTACGAAATCAGGGAAAATTTACTGATCATAGACTGTCTTCTGCATATAATAGTTATTATATTTAAATGGCCAAAATGGGACAGTATATTTGGTAAATACTACCTGTTATGCAAATTACTTGTTCTGATCTATTCCAGAAGAGAACCCTATTTTGAAGCCTTATTACTTTGTAGCAGGGATAATATCATATTTCTGATCATCATCTCCCTGGTAATTCAGAAATAATGAACACTCAGATTTGGGTGCTATATACATATTTAGTTTTTTAGGTTTTGGGTTTTCTCCACAGATCTCAGGAAGTCAGAAATCCAAACTATTGTGTATCAGGCTTTGGAAAGACATGAGGCACATGAATCCACGTGTTGCACAATGGTTTAGGTTTTTTTGTTTTTTAATCTTAATTAAATTAAAATTTTATTTTCAAAGCAGAATTTTCTGTTTCCAAGAAGACATTGCAAATGTCTGAAAGCTCATTCTAGTTTTTTTATAGAATAGCTTCTGTTTGCTTGAAGGCTTAGGGGATATTTTTATTACCAAATGGCTAGTTTGGTAAAGCAGACGTGAATTTGTCAATTCTGTGATTTTACCAAATATGAGTCCTCTTACTGCTTGATTGATCACTTTACTTACCTCTTTCTATCTCAGGGATACCGTGAGGATTAATTAGCTAAGTGTCTATATAGATCATTAGAGGTGGGAAGCATGGGATGCTGTTATTACTTTTATTATTATTACTGAAAGAAGAATATGAAAAGTCAAGCAAAACATCATGTCGTTCAGAGAAGAGGATAGAAAATAACACTGAAAAAAATGAGAAGGTCATTGGATCGTTCAGAATAAGCCTTCTCCAAGGGCAATGATCATGCTGTTTCAAAGAGAGCTCATCAGAAATAACCCTTCTCTCTCCTCTTCTCCTTCTTCAGTTTGACACATATTTCTTTGGGGGGCTGGGGAAGGCAGGCTGTACCATCCTTGACCTATTTCTACCAGGAGGTTTTGGCCTTGAGTAAGTCACTTCATCTCTCTGTGAAGATGTTCCTCTCTAAGAAGTAGCATTAGGCTGAGTACAGCTGCGTGACCTTGCTAACAGTCACTTGATGCCACAGGCAGCCAACCCATTTCCAACCACATCTCTGGCCACATGTCCTCATCCCATTCTACTAGACTGACAATGTCCTCACAGGGAACCACTACTGGGAGGATAAATGAGAGTAAGTGTAGTGGTTTTGTGCTGTGTGGTTAATGCTCTGCTGATGTTTCTCCTGAGCTGCTACTCAGCAGCACCAGGCATGCTTCTGTCCTGGTGCAAAGGGAGCAGTAAGATGTGGAGAGGGAGCTGTGCATCAGCAAGCTCTTGCTTTAGTGCAGCTGTGCTTCAGAACTGCATCCTTTGCTGGTTTTTATCTTAATCTCCCATGCTAGGATATAACGGATAAGCTTGTAGGGGTGCCTGTCTATCCATTGATGGCAGAACTGGCTGAAGATTTGCTACCTCAAGTTGAAGCCACTTCAACTTGAGGTAGCCAAAAGTTGTGTGAAAGAAATATCTCTCTGTTGACCAGCCATCACTGCCACCCCTTCCCACGCTTTGGGTGGCCTTACCAGTACCTCTCCAGCTGCCCCATCAGTTCTCAAACATTTGGGTGGTGACTACAGGCTCTTTGCTCTTTATGTGCTGTCCATTGCTAAGAAACAGTTTGGTAGCATCTCCTGATCTCCTCAAATGATAAATATTCAGTAATAGTAAAGACTATGTTGGAGGAAAGTGGGAACAAATACTTAAAATTGAATGGGAAAAAGCTCTAAATGCTGAGGCAAAGATCACGGCAAGGAAGCAAGAGAAATATGTCCTTTCAGCTGAGGAAGGGAAAAACTCCTCTCCATCCCCTCAGATCAGTCTGAGATAATAAGGCTGCTGCCTTTCTGATTAGTACTCTGTGGCCCCATCCCAGGCAGGGAAAATCTGCATTTCAAATGGCATATTTTAAAGTACACAATACCCAGGGGCCCTGCTGCTATTGATTTGCCTCTGGTGGGGTCACTGCCTCACTTTCTACAGCTTTATTAACTGGGACCATAAACTAGGCCTCTTTCAAAGTGAAAGGAGAGTGGATGGGACATTTGTCTTCAGGGGGAGCTGGGGAAAGAGTGGGGTGACTTTTATTGGGAATGTCCCGGAGGTTTTATGAGGGAGACAGGACATGCCCTCCTTTTGTGTATTTCCCTGAAGCCCTCCTGGGGGGAAAGAGGTAGGTCTATGTTGTCAGCTTCTTTCAAGGTGACCGATCTCCTGTCCTCCAACCCCCACCATGCTGCTGCGCTCGGCCAGGCTGTGATCACCAGCTGCTGGGCAAAGAAGGGCCTCCTTCCCCTTCCTCCTTAACCTTTTTCCCAGAGCAACTCCCACCAGAGAGAGAAGGGCATGAACAGGAAACATGACTACAGGAGTGCTGGCAAGAGTAGAGCTGTCTGGACGTGGGTGGGACATGGTTGGGATCCCTTCTCTAGCCAAGGAAGCCAAGCCATATAATTGGGTTACATGGTTGTGTTCATGTATGTGGTACTATACTTCTTCCATCTCTGGACAAGACCTGGTTTACCCCATGGGCTGGTTCTGATGGCTGCAGTAGATGTATGTTCTGTGGGTCATGAGGTACAAGGACCTGGCTTGTTTAACAATGGCAGTGGGTATCCAGGTCTGCAGGGTACCTTGGTCCCCCCAGAGCACTGAGCATGGCAGAAATGGGGTGGCCACTCTGTGCAGGATGTCTGTTGTAGCAGAAGCAACTGAACCTGGTTTCCAAAGTCAAAGGTTAGAGCCTTAATTACTACCTTATTCTTACTGCAGTAGCTTTTTAACCCTAAGCTAAATGTAACCCCCTTGCTCCTCAAGCTCTTAATTCAATCTCTGTGGGTGTAAGGCCAGTTTTAAGTAAACATTTCACTGAAACCCACCAGGCTTTAGTCTGCAGACCCTGCACCTTCAGCATTAATCAGCAGATTAGGATCATCTTGTTCTTCTCAAAAGGAGACAGAAAATACCTTCTTCTTTCTGGAGGTATGTGACACAAAGGCATGAATGATGTTGCACTGCAAAAGGACCATGCATGTAGCCAAGGTATATTCTACAAACATGCATTTTCCAGTGCAAATTTATAAGCCCTCTGAATACAGAAGAAAATACACACTCAGGTCACCCAGTTTGTAAACCAGGAGGAGCACCTGCCATTGTGGACTTAACTCTGAATGGCTTAGAGAGGTTCCAGAAGCTGAAAAAGAAGTTGTATAAGCCATAGTGATTGCTTAATTCTGCTGACTGCAAAACAGAGGTTGTCTTTGGAGCAGCACAATCATTGGTAGTACCATTGGCAAGACAGTATCTTGTCATCATGTCAGCCATAATAGGTGACCAGCTCAGAGGAAATCCCATCTGTATTTAGTGTACTGAATCTGACAATAAGAAATGCCAAAAACATAGTGTCGTCCATGTGTCCTCCCACTCCCCTCCCCCACAGCTTGCCCTAGGAGGTCTCTGGTAGGAATAGCAGGCTGTGATTTGCCAGCCAGCCTGACCACACACACATGACAAGGCTCTGTGCTTTGAGGTGGGTTTGTTTGTGCAGCTCTGGTCAGCTTTGGAGAAACACAGAGAGAAGTCAGCAAAGGCCAGACTGAGACTGTCCCCATCTCTTGCAACTGCGCCCATCTCAGAGAGATTCTGCTTTTACCAGCAGTGCTAAACAGATCCTATAGGCACAGATCTTGGCCATTACTTCTGCAACCGGCCAGTTATATCCTCAGCTGTCCCCATGTGAGAATACCCAGCACAGGAAATGAGATGTGGGTCAGCACACCCAGCACTGGAGTCGATCCAGTGTCAAAGATGGATGGATTCCCCCATCCTCATTCACTTCATTGTCATGCTTACTAAAATCACCTGCTCGGTGCCTCCTCTGGAGAATAAACTCAAAGGATGCCTAGAAACAAATGTACTCCTTAAAGGGGAATCAGAGTTGTGCTATAATGGAAAAGAATGTCTAATCACTCCATCAGTAATTACAAAGAACAGGATATCACTAATTAAAATGTGAAAGTGTCTTATTCAGGGTATAATAAAAAAGGGTAATTAACAATCAAAGGGAAAGCCACCACCTTGCCACCAACCTGCATTAGGCTACAAAAAAATATTAGTACTCAGCTCTACTACAGCACTTTTCATCTGTAGATCTGAAGGCACTCCTGCATGGGGAGGCAGGTATCCTTTCTCCCATTTTATTGATGGAGAAACCAAGGCAAGTTTACACAACTTATTCACGCTTATACTGCAGGTCAGTGGCAGAGCATCCTCTGCTTTGGTCTCTTCACAGATGGTGATGAGGAAAGTTTCAGCATTTGAATGAGCACAGTGATTTCAAGGATTTGTTTTAGTGTGTATGTGTATGAATGGCTAATTTAGCAGATATTTCAATCCTAAACCAGAGAGTGGGGAACAGTGTGTTCCTTGCCATGACTTCTGAGGTCTGTTTAATACTGAGAAGCGTGTCCCGTGTGCTTAAACAACATCATCAGAGGGTGATTTCCTGATGGGAGAGGGAGTGAGATCACAGAGAGCAGCAAAACAGAGGTACTCCAGTTCTGGAGACAGTGAAGACATGAGTCACTTCTAAAATCACTACAGAAAAACAGTTCCCTTCTCCACTTTTATCATCAAGTCACACATTACCAGAGGCTGGGGAATGAACAGAGTGAGGTTTCCCCCACACTTTCTCTAAGCATCCACCACCAGTAGTGGGGGTTGGATACAGCTCCAGAGAGGGAGACAAGATGCAGCTTCATCCAGGCTTCCATCTTCTTCATACCATGAGCATTTTACAAGCCCACTGCAGGTGTACAGTACACGTGAACTATGATGACTGTGTGCTAGGTTCAGAGTGTAAAATAATCATAGCAAAGTCTGAAGATTGCGAAGTCTGGTTTTAATGTAAAAAGCATTCCCAGCAGGCATAACCATTCACCACTCTTTGGTTCCAAATTTGTACCCCCAAATGCCTAGAAATGTAGCCTGGGTTCCTCGTTTCTGCCTTTTGCAGGTCCCATAAAAGAAGCATCATTTTGATCACTTTCTGGGGAAAAAAAGTTAAAATTGAGTCATCCCAGATCAAAACCACAGGGAAGGTTTTTCTCCCACCGCACAGTATTAATCTTTCTTAAGAGGGGGAGCTCCCTTCTCTTGTATAGCTCTTCTGGGAGTTTCTGCTTGGTTGTGTTGGAAATAGGTGCTGTAATCTGTTTAAGTTTGGATATAGTTATGCTCAGTGCCCACCAGAGGCCTCCCAGCAGCATGAGAAAAACTGATTTTCATCACTGATGGATTAAATAAAACAAATCAGGTTATTGCCCAATAATTAGCTAAGCTTGCTGCTCTGGAGGGGATGACCCCTCCCCACCATTCCATGTACACTGGTGTCCCATCAGCAGCCACCAGTGCTTTCCCAGAGCTTAGCTATAAGCAATGAAAGCCATGAAACCTCTCTGCTCAGGAGCGTATAAAGTCTTTTCTCTGCCTTTCCGGTCAGGAAAGAGCCAGGGATTCAGAGGGCTGAGTCCAGCTCATGGGATACCTCCACATTAGGGAAAACATCACAGGGGTGGGGACCATAAAGAGCCCAAGACTAAAAGATGCACTTTGACTCCAGCCCCTTCAGTGAGAAGGGAGCCCAAGGCTGGGGGTACCACAGGCATGGTGAGCTGACATCGCAAAGCAGAGGGATGCTTCACCCTCTCACTGTGTCGCCACCTCAGTGCCAGTGCCACGGGCTGCCCTGCCAGTGACTGCGTGATATTTTTTCCCTGCTCTTTGTTCCAGCTGATGCAGCAGCAAGCTGCCATCATGGCGTCAGTGGCACAGGGCGGCTACCTGAACCCTATGGCAGCCTTCGCCGCGGCCCAGATGCAGCAGATGGCGGCTCTGAACATGAACGGCCTGGCTGCTGCCCCCATGACACCAACCTCAGGTAAGGAACCAGGTGGGGTGGAGAGGGTGAAAAGCAGGAAATTCTGTCCATGTCCCAGAGGAGACCTGGCAGGATGTGTTAGCCAACTAGTTGGTGTTTACTGAAGCGTTGGTCTTGCTGGTGAAGGTCACCAGAAGTGAGGAGTGGAGTAAACCAGATCTTTTTCTGGTCTCAGACAGGGAAAAAGGGATAGAGAAAAGGGGCTGTTACCACCTCTGCCAGGGTAAGGTCCCCCTGGGAGTCAGTTTCTGTATGGTGAAAGAGTTGTAAGAGCAAGGTCAAAAGGCTACTCAACAATGGGAAGCTGGGCAAGCTGTGCGCCTCATTGAGGGCCACTCGCTGGTGGATGAGGAGATCAAAAGGGTTGAGACCCACCAGAGCCAGGATGGATTTGGCTTCTTGAGGAGGAGGAAGTATGCTGGCAAGGAAAGCTCTCAGCCATGACCATAACCCCTCAGCTACACTCAACTTTCCTTCAGCTCTGAGTGCCCTCCAAATAGCACAAAACACCCCCCCCAGGAACCTACACTAGTTTACTGGTGGTGCACAGAGATGCCCAAGGGGTCAGTGCTGATACTGTCGCAGCCAGGTCAGTCCAAAGACAAACAAAATAAGGTTTACGATGAGATGCAGTATCATTAACAAGATGAGCTATGTCTTTGGGACACATAAGCCTTTCCCTTACTGTGGAATAGGACAGGAGGTGCCACCTCTGCTGCTACCTGGAGGGCAAGTGTTTGGTGAGAGGGCTTCTGGCTGCTGGGTCAGAGACAGGCTGTCAGTGAAGGTGTGGAAGGATCTGGCTACGCTGTGAGGTGTCACAACAAGAACATGCTAAGGAGCTGCAGTATATGAATCTGTGGGCAGAGAACTAAGCTGCAGTAAAAACAGCACTGGCTATCCTGGGACTTCAAGCACAAGGAAAACATTTGGGCAGGAATTTGCATCAAGGAATCAGCAAGGCTGGTAGTCATGGAGTAGCATGTAGCCTAACAGTGGGGAAGCAGAGCAGCAGGGAAAGTAGGGAAGCAGGGCAGCAGGGAAAGTGGGGCTAAACCATGGGAGGAAAGAAGTGAAAATTTGGAGAGAGAGTTGCAATATAACACTGAGTTTGATAGAAGAGCAGAGGACTCAAAGGTACATCTTCAGAGGACCATTTCTAAGGGACAGGTTGGGATGAAAGGGTTCCTGGTGGGATGCACATCGTTCCTACGACAGGAACTGGAGATGGGGCTGTGTTCAGAAAGATGTGGCATCCCAATGCCATGAGTGAACCTTGCAGCATCAAGCTGGCCTGGAGAAGGCCGGCTTGACCAAGGTTTGGGGTGAAATGTGGGCAGAGTGAGCCAGATGAGGTGCAAGCAAGCACTGGGCAGAGCAGAATCTGTGACTCCAGAGCAGAGTAGTGAGAGGGGAGAGGGGTAGCTTCATTGCCAAACATGAGGATGTTTGCACCAGCCTTGGAGCAGAGAAGGGCTGGTTGACAAAGCAGCCAGGAAATGCCTCACGGCTGAGTGGCGCTGGATGGCAGGGAGATAAGGCACCATGGCAGCAGTGTGGGCTCAGGGCCGTTCTAATAAACTGAGTTCTGCTAACCTGCCTGCCAAAGAAAACCTCACGTTCACACACAGCTTAGCGTCTCTCTGCAATCTGTAGCTGGGAACAATATCAGCAGCTACTGGATCAGATACATATCTATTCTTTTGCTTGTATTAGAATATGAGGGAGGGGAAGAAAAAGGAGAGAGAGAGAAATAAAGACAGATCCCATTCCATGTGAATTTATGGAGAGCCAAGGAAAAGTGCTTGACTCAAAAATCTTATACCACACATCTCAGAATATATGTGTACACAACGATAAATGTATAAACAAGAAGTCGATGGAGCTACTGCAAATCCAAATAGAAAAGTGGCTTAATTATATGTGCACCCTTTAAACCCACTGCTGGAAAGATTATCATATTTGCATTAGCCAGATTTGTTTTGTGTTGGTGGGAGCAGAGAGAGTCAAACAAAGACTGCCTGGAATTCAAATGCTCTCAGGGCCTGGAAAGCTGAATCCAGGCAGTAGTCTGTGATGGTCACACCACAAAAGAGCCCAAGCTTTTTTGCATATAAATAAATCTTGAGAATGAGTGAGTTCTGTGACATAGGAGTGTAAATATCAGTACAGCAGCCAAATTCTGTGCCATGGTATCCAGCACATGAAAAATATCTCTGGCCTTCTTCAGTGTAAGCTCCGCTCATCTTCTGATGAGCCTTGAGCCTTTTGGGGACTGTTAAACTCTTATTATCAGAATATAGGAGAGGAGAGCTCATGTTTTTTACATGCTTTACACAGTACCCATCACAGGTCATTATTGAAAATAAGGTGCTGGTTTAGATGATCCCTTGATCTCCTTCATGGTGGTGGAATTTGTACTCTCCTTATGGCATATTTTCAATCACAGACCCTATGTACTTTGGCATTACTGCAGATTTACCTTGAATGGGTAGCTTCCTTCGTGAAAAACCTCTGTAATGGGTTGTTGAAATGTCCATTGACAATTATTCCTTGGGTGAAATGTTTAGACTTTGAAATGACTCCTCGTATTACTACAGTGCTTACAAGTCTTGTGATAAGATGCATAGAAAATGTTTCACACAATGTCTGAGTAAGCAAGCCTACAACATTAGCACCGATTTCTGAGTAGCCAGGATGTATCTGAAGCCTCACACGAATTATCCTGCTGGCTTTTGTTAGCATTCAGAAAGCCAAATGGAAAATGTTCATTCTGCTTCATAGCAGGATTTCCAGTCATTGAAGTACATCTTTGTTCTGACTTGGAATGAAAATGAAACATTTCAAAGTTCTCTGAAAAACAGGCATTAGAAAAAGTGTTTGGAACACTGGGGGGAAAAAAAAGAAAAAAAGGAAAAAAAGAAGTTTTGATCTTTCCTAAGCAAAAGAAAAATTGTGCTAGGAAAGGGCACTGGTAACCCAGAAGTCCTGGAGGCTTTGGAGGTATTGGCTGAGCATGGTGCTTCTGTACTAGTATCTTCAGGCCTCAATCCAGCTGGCTTTCTGTGCATCCCACCTCAAAGGAGTGGGTTCCCTGGGACATGGCCATTCAGGTCCAGTGGGACCTGGCAGTTTTGTATATAGGCAAATCTAAACAGGCTTGAGACAGAATCCATCTCACCCAGCTTTAACAATACAAAAGTTATACAAATATTTTAAACTAGTGACCAGGATTGCCTGCAGTCAATGGAGAGCAGTAGGCAGTTCCAGGGGGTAATTCAGACCCTAAAACCTATGCTGTATGCTGGCATTTCGATGATTCTCCATCAAGAGTCAGGTTTATCTCACACAACAGTCTGTAACTGCAAGGCAATTAAACTGACATCTCTGAAAGCTTGGTTCAAATTTTGCATTTCTTCCATTGTTGGTATAATCAGAGTGAAAAGTGGGTCTGCAGTGGGTCTGCCACTCTGTTAGCTGCACAGGAGGGCTAGAAATAAAATGTGACTTTGAATTCCTTCCTTCTCTTCTCCCTCCCTCCATGTTGTAAATCTGCAACTGGTGTAGCTGCAGCGAGAGAGCTCAAACCAGGGATGAAATCCACAACTGGCATGCATCACCACCATTTGTTCTCTGTGGTGGCATTATGCCAGTTTTACTCCAACTGCAGATCTGACCTCTCCAGGGGGGGTTCTTTACAAGAAGAAAATTAAAGAATTGCAATGAATATGCCTAAACTCCTTAGACATGCACAAAATAGGAACCACAAATCCCTTGCTGCAATTTTAGAAAAAATTAACTTACATTGTCTATGCAAATAAAGGAGACATCCAGAAAAGCAACTGAAATTTTAAGTAGCCTTTGTGATTTGCAAGCTGATGGCATATGCTAAGAGCATTGCCTTTGGACTTCAGTTGCCACCACTGGCTCCCTGTACCTCCACAGAGGACATTTTTAAAGGCCAACACCATTTAAATAAGCAAAGGGGAAGCAGCAGCTTCTCTGCTCAGGGTATAAGAAAAGAGTAGAAATATTGCCTGCTTTTGGTACTACTCAAATCAGAACATACTAAAACTTCTAATGCATTTATATTGGCTTTCTTAAAGTAGCAACACAGATTTAAGCAGAGATTAAAGTGTGTTATTGGACTAACCCATCATGGAATGCTACTATGGTGAAGAAAATTTCTGCAATTGGTTTAAGAAACCATTTACTGTGAAAAATCATGCTTCCAGTATACATTGACACAGAAAGAACCACAGCTGGCAAGAGAAAAATACAATTTCATACTTTTTGCAAATTCATTTTTGGAACCCCAAAACATCCTGAATAAGTTGCAGGGAGCACAGGCTGCCCGGGCATTTTAAAACATACATAGGAGATGACAATGAGGTGTCAGAGGAATGCATCTGGGAAGAACAGGAGAAATATGATTCCATGAAAGAAACAAATCTAGCCCAAATTTGGCCCCTATTGAGTGGAAGATCTCTGCTAAAGCACTACAAAGTCAAGTGTGGGCCAAACAGTGACGGGGATTGGAAAAAAGGTCACATCACTCCCATTTATAAGAAAGGGAGCAAGGAAGACCCAGGGAATTACAGGCCGGTGAGCCTCACCTCTGTGCCTGGGAAGATCATGGAGCAGATCCTCCTGGATGACATGTTGAAGCACATGAGGGAAGAGCATGTGATCTGGGACAGTCAGCACGGCTTCACCAAGGGAAGGTCACGCCTTACCAATCTGGTGACCTTCTATGATGGAGTGACAGCATCAGTAGATAAAGGGAAGGCAACCGATGTCATCTACCTGGACTTGTGCAAGGCCTTTGACACAGCCCCCACCACATCCTTATCTCTAAACTGGAGAGATGTGGATTTGATGGGTGGACCATCCAGTGGGTAAGAAACTGGTTAACAGACCGTAGCCAAAGGGTGGTGGTCAATGGGTCTGTGTCCAGGTGGAGGCTGGTGACAAGCCGTGTCCCCCAGGGCTCTGTCTGGGGACCCATTCTCTTTAACATCTTATCAGTGACACCGATGATGGAACTGAGTGCACCCTCAGCAAGTCTGCGGATGACACCAAGCTGAGTGGTGTGGCGACACCCTAGAAGGAAAGGAAGCCATCCAAAGGGATCTTGACAGGCTGGAGAGATGGGCCCGGGTGAACCTAATGAGGTTCAACACTGAAGTGTCAGGTGTTGCACTTGGGCCAGAAGAATTCCAGACATATTTACAGACTGGGAGAAGAGCTCCTTGGGAGCAGCCCTGCTGAGAAGGACTTGGGGATTCTGGTGGATGAGAAACTTAACATGAGCCAGCAGTGTGCTCTTGCAGCTCACAAGGCCAATGGTATCCTGGGCTCCATTAGAAGAGGGGTGGCAGCAGGGACAGGGAGGTGACTGTCCCTCTCTGCTCTGCCCTCGTAAGGCCCCATCTGGAGTCCTGTGTCCAGAGCTGGGGCCCCCAATACAAGAAGGATGTGGAACAGTTGGAGAAGGTTCAGAGGAGGGCCACAAAGATGATTAGAGGGCTGGAGCACCTGCCCTACGAAGAGAGGCTGAGGGAGCTGGGCTTGTTCAGTCTGGAGAAGAGAAGGCTGCAGGGGGACCTCATTGCAGCCTTCCAGTACATGAAGGGAGCTTATAAGCAGGAGGGGATTCAACTTTTTAAAAGGATAGACAATGACAGGACAAGGGGGAATGGATTAAAACTAAAGGAAGCAAGGTTTAGATTAGATATTAGGGGGAAGTTTTTTACAGAAAGAGTGGTGAGGTGCTGGAACAGGCTGCCCAGAGAGGTGGTGGATGCCCTGTCCCTGGGGGTGTTCAAGACCAGGTTGGATGGGGCCCTGGGCAACCTTGTGTAGATCCAGGCCTGAGGTTGGTGGCCCTGCCTGTGGCAGGGGTGTTGGAACTCTGTGATCCTTGGGGTCCCTTCCAACTCATACCATTCTATGATTCTATGATTCTATGATGACACAAAAAATTATCACTGTCTGCCTTTAGGCTACAAATCAGCTTGCCAAACCTTTTAAGCCTCTCTGGTGCACAGGAAGTTCTCAATGAGTTGTACATGAAATGTGTATTCATGAGACAGTGCAGACAGAGCAGTCCTGGAAATTGGTGTGCCCATAAAGCTGACAACTCCAAAGAGAAATTGAGAGGAACTACTGTAGAAAGAGGGGTCTGAGAATTTGCTTCTGGTTCTGAATGGTATCTATGAAATAAATATCTGCTTATTAAGCAATTTAAACAGGTAATACTCCAGAGAGAAAGTTGAGGAGGAAGGGTGATACTTCTATAGTCTTCTGTTGCTTTATGTTAGCTGTAGATTCTAGTCTAGAAACAACAGTCACCAAGCAAAAGCTTCATCCTGTTGAAGAAAGTTTTGCAAGTCTCCCTTAAGTGCTTTCCAAACAGAGGAGCAGTGGCAAGCAGTCCCTTTCTTTTCACAGCAGCTTGAGTGACTTTTCATTTCTTGGTTTATCAGAAGACCTGTGTGGTGGTCACAGCTGTTGTGTCGGTAGTTTTCTCTGCAAAATTATTGCTTCCAGTACTCACCAGCTCTGATTTTGTGTCCTCCCCACTTGCAGGTGGAAGCACGCCTCCTGGCATAACTGCACCAGCTGTGCCTAGCATCCCATCTCCAATTGGGGTGAATGGTTTCACTGGCCTCCCGCCGCAGGCTAATGGGCAACCCGCTGCAGAAGCCGTGTTTGCTAATGGCATCCACCCTTACCCAGGTAAGCCAGACAAATGCCATGCCCACAGCCTGCTCAAGTTTTAGGGAGATTATCCACATCCACGGGCTTTGTCGAGCATGCACCACCTCAGAAGGATTGTACATCACACCATCAAGGCTCACTCTCACACCAGTATTCTTAGGTCCTATCCAGCTGCAGTTGATATGCACTTAAACCTGGATGATGTGCATTAAGGACAAGTTGGAGGTAGAAAATTTTTATGCTGAAGAGCTAAGTGCTCATCTGCTGGATGACTTGTACCGTGAAGACAATCAGGACACATGGCACATTTTGCCTTAGCTAAAATTTGACCTAAACCTGACCAGATCATTCTGGCATATCTCCCTCTATGGGTCTTGCTCCTGGCCAGCCTTAAAGGAGCTGGGCTAAGCCTGTTTGCATCTCCTAGAACCCACTGCTAGTATCTCTGGCTGGGATTCCCTTGCAGCCAATGGCACTGAGGACTATTCTAGACGGTCCACATGGTTGTTGACCTAAACTAAAACACTTCTTGGACTATGTGCACAAGCAGTGGGTGCCGTTCTCCAAAAAAACTCACTGCACCCAAATCCTGTTGCCTTACAAGGCCTGGAGCCTGAAGCTCCTCTAATATAACTACAGAACAGGCTTTGCTTCATCCTTCTGTGGCACACCACCAGAGAACTGCTGCTGGGATTCATTGACTGATTAGCTTAAAAGATGCCAGAAACAAAGGGGTGATTTTGTGAGACCAGGCAGTCAGGAATGAATGAGGGAAGTTAATGGATACACACCTACCTTTATACCTCTACTTACAAACCTATGGACACTCTGAAGCTGTATTCACCAAGAATTCAGGAGTTTACAAATCCTTAATTTGCACCTGTTTTTTTAAGCATCCTCAGTGTCTGAGGGAGCCCTATTCTCCAAGCTGTACTTCTGCTAGGAAGACATTCCTTACCATTGCTGTACACACACTAATAATAACAATCATAGCAATAAAAATTTAAGTAAATGTTACTAATTGATCCAAGCCACCAGCTGGCAAAGGAGTATTTTACCCTGGGGCACTCATAGATTGATCTAGTCTGTCAGGAAATCAAATACCGAGTCAGGTGCTCCAGCTAAGAAGCCTCCAGGATCCCTAAGAATTCTTTCGGTCTCAGCCAGTCCTGAGAACTCAGAAGATTCAACAACACAGGGCATTTGATGAGCTACAGGAAGAAATACAACATAATGTAGAAATACAAGCCTTACCTGAGTTACTGCTTAGACAATATCACTGGAAAAAAAACTGTGAATGTTGCAAAGGAAGGACCAGAAATGTTGAGTATTGAAAAAATAATCTTCCTTTCCCACTTCCCCACCTTGTAAACATTTAGCCATGAGTTCAACTTTGACCAGAATTGAAACCAGCTGAAACCAAGCTGAAAGTTAGATATAGATATGCACATACATGTTTGTGGCATCTTTGAGGGATGGGGAGCTCTTGGAAGCTTACAAAGACATCAGAAGATTGCAAGGAATCCTTAGTAAACTTGGTCACAGCAGCAAGAAAGCATACTGTCTTTAAGGTTATATAAATATAGCCATCTGTTCAGCTATCCTTATATCTAAGTATCAACTTGTTTGCCAGTCAATCATCTGTTTATTCATCCATTTCTATGTCTATCTTTTTTCTGGTTTATCTCGCTCCTTTTAGCTAATCTTCAATGTCCATTACCACAGATATCAGAGAAAAGATGATCTTTCTAGATGAATCTTAACAACTTGAGCTTTCGTTACTATCTCCAAATATCCCCATAATTAAAGAATGCTTTCAGACAGGTATTTTATCTGTGATTATATAAAAGTCAATGGCCTTAATCTGATTCTCCCAGAGTTTTGGAGACACCTGCTCAGCCAGCAATTCACTGTCAGTCCCTGCACGAACACGAGCAGCCTAACAGACTGAAAGGTGACAGTCATCCTTGCTCCTTTTCACTGCAGGCAGAGAAGCTCCTTTCTGCTGGTAAAGCTGACATCCAAACAGTCTGCTTCGTGTAGAATCTGGAGTTGTCTCGGTGCATCTTCAGAAACACATTGGTCTTTCTCAGTGCCCAGCTTCCCCATAATTTAGTGACTTCTTAAGTTATAGCAGACATGTAAAGAGAATAGTGCCAAGCCAAACCCTCATTTTATTTCTACCTATTCCCACTAGCAAGGAAGCCCTGAAAGCAAGTTCCTTTGTAGCAGTTTGGGAGTAGGACACATCATGTGTTTGCTCCATCTTCCTTCTCATGAGCGTTTTTTGCACTCAAAAAAAATAAAACTTTACTCCTTGCCACAGGCTTTACTGGGGCCTGGAGCTGAGCAGCATTAAAAAAAGAAAAGGATTAGACATTTATATGGGTAATGAGAACATCCACAGTCACATTAGACGGGATAAAAATGTAGAAAGGACACAAACCTTCATGCTTTACGATATAAGCTAGCCACTAATTGCTTGGGGTTAGAAAGAAATTTTCATCACTGGGCAGCTTATTCCACCATTGTTCATTATGGGATTTTTCACACTTTCCTCTGTAGCATCTGTTACTGGCACTGCCCTGTGGTTCTGCATGTCTGTGTTTCTAAATGCAAAGTTAGAAATAAAATATTAAAGCTGAGCATGCAATTGCACTAGCATTATAGAGAAGAAAAGAACATGCCAGTCCCCATCCAAATTCAGCATCTTCCAAACAACTTTCTTTTATGGTATATGTTTCATTCTGAAAGTGGCCAAGACTGCTGCAGTATTATGTGCATAACCATAGTCTTGCTATGATTATGACTTGCTGTATATTGCTTAAAGCCTGAATTTTGCTCTCAGATACTCTTTCATACTCCACAAAAAAACTGAAATGGGGGTTCACACCATTACATCCTGTAGCAGAATGTTCTTTGTTGCCTGAAAATAGAGAAACAGAACAATCAAAATCTGTAGAGGTATGACATCCACATCATTCGGATCCAAATAAATCCCATTAATTGTGCAGTCTGTCTACACATCCACCTTTGTGTCTAGCTATAATATTTTTCATGCTGCATCTAAAGTTCTCCAGAAGTCCAAAGTCTTTGCACTGTAAAAACAGCTCCATATAATGTAATTTTATCTACTCTGTAGTTCAATCTTCTTTTTCCCCCTGCTTTCCCCTCTGCTTTTATTTTTTTAAGATTTCCTTTGTCCGGAGCAGGGATACACACAGTTATTATTTGAGTCAGACCACTGAACCATCCATGGCTTTGGGGCAAAGGCCAGAGTAGGTTGAATGTCCCCGCTCACCAGGTCTCCGATCACAGCCCCAGTGCCTGCAGGAATTCACTTTTCCTGTGGCTCTGGCCAGGCTATGGATCCCTGCAGTAGCACTAGAAAACCATTCCTTGCAGGCAGACTCTTATTGCAAGCCTTTTTTTCACCTTCTCCAAGCTGAGCCAGTACATAATCCCTCACAGTGCACTTGTTGGCAGGGACAGAATCACAAGGGAGTAAATATTTCCCCTTCCACTAGTCTGAGCCCCTTTGTAGATCTGGCCTTTTTGTGCATTAATGCCTGCCCTTTAGTCTTCCAGCTTGCAGAGCTATTGAACATGGCAATGTGTCACAACATATAGTGGGGACAAAGAGCATAATCTGCCGTGCCATGATCTTGTGAGTCACTTTGCAGCAGTGAAAGAGCATTTGCCATTTCCACATTAGCCATAGTAACAGGGACTGTGCTCTTCTGCCAAAGTTTCTTAGGCACCCAGAGCCCAGTGCCCCTCTTATTAACAGAGCATGATGTACAATAACAGTGGAGACCATCTGCACTGTTTTCTGCTGTGTCTCACACCATCAGCACTCTGCTCTCCAGTAACAGGTCTTTGCATTGTGAGGTACCAGATAAAATGTTCGCTCCAAAAATAAAGGATACCAAGCAAGAGAGAGAATAGATTGACTGTCAAATGATCAGTGAAATGAGGAAACTGGAATGAGGTACAGAATCACAGAATCACAGAATCACAAAGTTGGAAGAGACCTTTTAAGATCATCAAGTTCAACCAATCCCATCCTAAGCTAAACCATATCACTGAGTACCTTATCTACCCTTTTTTTAAACACATCCAGGGAAGGTGACTCAACCCCCTCCCTGGGCAGCCTGTTCCAGGCCCCGACAACTCTTTGAGTAAAAAAAATTTTCTAACATCCAATCTAAACCTGCCCTGGCACAGCTTCATGACATTCCCCCTTGTCCCATCTCCTGTCACCTGGCTGAAGAGACCATCACCTACCTCTCTATAACCTCCCTTCAGGTAGCTGTAGGTGGTGATAAGGTCTCCCCTCAGCCTCCTCTTCTCCAGACTAAACAGCCCCAGCTCCCTCAGCCACTCCTCATAGGATTTGCCCTCCAGACCCTTCCCCAGCCTGCTTGCCCTTCTCTGGACTTGCTCCAGGACCTCCATGTCCTTGTTGTGGTGAGGAGCCCAGAACTGGACACAGTACTCGAGGTGTGGCCTCACCAATGCTGAGTACAGGGACACAATCACCTCCCCAGACCTACTGGCCACGCTGTTTTTGATACAAGCCAGGATGCCATTGGCCTTCCTGGGCACCTGGGCACACTGCTGACTCATATTCAGCCTGCAGTCACCCAACACCCCCAGGTCCTTCTCTGCCTGACAGCTCTCCAGCCAGTCCTCCCCAAGCCTGTAGCGCTGCAGGGGGTTGTTATGTCCCATGTGCAGCACTCTACACTTGGCCTTGTTAAACTTCATCCCATTGGACTCAGCCCATTGGTCCAGTCTGTTCAGATCCCTCTGAAGAGCCTCCCTACTCTCAGGCAGATCAACACTTCCTCCTAGTTTAGTGTCATCTGCAAACTTACTGAGGGAGCATTCAATCCCTTCATCGAGATCATTGATAAAGATACTGAACAAAACTGGACCCAAGACTTATCCCTGGGGGATGCCACTCATGGCCGGCCCCCTCATACAGTTCAGAGACCCCAGAAAAGAGTGAGCTTTGCGGAGCCACAGGCAGAAAATGCTTTCCAGGATGCTGAGCTCTTCAGTGCATTTGGTTTGGGTTTAGGTTGCTGAGGAAAACAAAAGCAAAGTTCCCTCAGTTGCTCTTCATACATTATAAACATGTTGCCTCATTTGCTGTTCTCAGGCACGCAGTGGTTCTGACTGAGCACCATTGCCAGGTCCAGCCTCTCTGCAGACACAGCAAAGGTCCCCCACTCTATTTTGGTTATGCTCTGGGTACATCTGGGCTAGCAAGACAGAAAGATCCACTCCACACCCTGTTTGGGGTCCAGCCCTCCCCAGTGAGGACTAGCTGTCAGTACTAACAGGCAGCCAAGCCTTTATGCCCACATGTTTCCAAGCCACCACTGAGATTGGCAGTAAAGGTGTCCCCCACGGGTGAATTCGTGTGCTGCAGAATCTCATGTCTTAGGAACTGAACCGAGACCATCAATTCATTTTCCTTGGCTCAACAAAGAGCTATCAGGCAGTAACCAATTTCACCCATTGCCAGCAGAGACAGGATTCAAACTCCATCTGTAATTATTATCATTATCCAAGCTAATTTTGTAGGGGAGGAGTTGCCGGCATGCTAATATGACAGCCTTATCTATTAGCCTGTCAATTAGCTAGTAGCAGTGCTGATGGGCAGGCTGCTGCTCTGGGCCAGTCAGTCCCAGAATCAGTCCCAATCACAACGGGCACCATCCAGGGGCACTGAGCAAGATCAGGGCTTCACAGCAGGCTGGGAAAGGGACTGACTTCCCCCGCCCCAGCACACAACCTGACATTTCAGTCCTGATAGATGTCAGACAAGAGGAGGTGAATCAGCAGAACAGCAAAAGGGTGACCCACCTGCACCTACAGAAGTCCCAGCATGAAAACCACGACCCACAGCATTCAGTCCATACATACACTATGCCCGAGAAGTGTACTCAGCAGCCCCAAGGATAGGTTACTTCCTATGGGAAATCTTTAACTCTGTTGTTGTTTTGTCCACCCTAAATCTCTGGGTGAGAGTTTTCCTGTTCATATTTTATATCAGCAGTTCCAAAACTGCATCAGTGAGCACCTGAAACATCATTATGACTAGGAAGCATTTATTTGACCCATTTGTAACAATCTGCCACATGCCATAAACCAAGTTTTACGGGTAAAATAAATAAGTGAAGGAATGCACTCATTAAAAATATAATAACAAGTTGCCATCTTCAATTGTAGTCTAAGCTACTTTAATGATACCATGTACTTCCAACGATCAGGCTGCAGCCATAATGAATGAGGTTGTTTAAGGCCGTTGTAGGAACCTTTCTAGAGCCAAAGTATTTTCTCCTCTGATCTGTAAGAGGGTGTAAATAAAAATCAGGCTCTGTGCTGGTGTTTTCAGAGGAACCTCTATGAGTTAAGACCTTGAGCTTTATTTTTAAAGGTGACTTAGACTAAGCTCCCCCAAAATATGGAATTAAGTGCCATAATAACTTCTAAAACCTGGCCCTGACTTATGCATTTATGGCCTTAGGCAAAGAGAGGGAAGCCCGGTCCTGACTCTGCTGTTGAATTAGTCTGTCACCTTGTCAGCCACTTCCACCTCTCTGCATTCAGAGTCGTCCATGTCTGTCTTGTTTTGTCCACTGAAGCTCTACAGAGCCAAACATGTCTCCAGTTGTGTGTTTGCACAGCACCATCTCAACAGGGCCCCAGTTAGGGATGGGGCTTGGAGGTGGGACTAGAAGAAAAAAAGAAAGATAATCTTGATTTCCAGGTGGAAGCCACACAAATTTCATAGAAGGCCCATTTGTTGTCCCAAACAAGCATCTAAAATACCGGGGGGTGCTACCGAAAGGGCTTTTCCCACTAACAGGATGGAACAGAGGGCACAAGTGGCTTTTGTGGCTCCTTTGACATGTAGGGGAAGAGGAGACAGTGGGACAACGTGTCTTTGACTGAGTGGTGTCCAGCCCCTAAATGGTGAAACGAGATTATAAAACACAGGATCAGTCTCTGTTTTCTGCCGGATCAGCACATTCTTTCTGTTATTGCAGTTATTGTTGTGTCTGAATACCTAATTAATTACAACAGTAAACGCTGGCTTCTTTAATCACAGCATCAGCTGTCCTAATCAATCTTAATAATATGGAATCTGTACTATGGCACCCATGAATTTTAATCTACATAAATTTCTTAAGACCTCTCGCAAGCTTGTTGTACGAAATGATATAATTATGGATATAGATTAGGGCTGTAGAGAGTGATTTAAATTGGATTTAAGGAGAAGGTGAATAGAGCCCTCCCACTCAGTTATTTATTTATTTATTTTAATCCTGCCTTCACATAGATTTTTTTTTTTTCTGCTATCATTATTTTATTTCCTTCCCACCGACTGGAGAGTGCTGCCTCCCTTTTACTGCCCTCCTCCCCCATTCACCCTCCCAGGGGTGATAATGGCCAAACTGCAGCTTCTGGGAGGGGTGTAAAACACCTCCAGGACTAGAAGCTTGCTCTTACGCTGACCTGGGACAGGGACACCATAGAGAGTCTCAATCCGCACCCCACCGAGGGTAATGTGTTTGATCCCTTTTGATATCTTGGGCAGTAACTATCATCCTTTTTCCTCACCACCCACACTGTCTTCAGTGCAGTTTCTCCTGATTTACACCCCTGAAACCCACATCAGACTCCATCTCTCTTTCCCCTATAACTATTTTCACCTTAGGCATCCACATAACAGCTCACCCTGGCCAGGTACCATAGTCAGATTACTGGCATCTCAGAAGGGATTCTTTATAGAACATGACTTAAACAGGTTTTACTTAAGAATATGCTTAATTCTGCTCCCTCCATCCTTTCTTTCTCTGAAAAAAAGCTAAATGTCAGGCCTAACACTAGCTGAGTGCCCCTTTTAAAAGCTGAATTTCAATCTAGAGATATATCAGTAGTAAGAAAGCTTCCTGGTGTTAATTTTAAAGCACTGGTATTTCGTGCTGACTTGGGAGATCATCCCTGGGTTTTGGCATCAGGCAGAGGATTTGGAAAGTGACATTAGCGGTTCTACTTTCTTTGAAGGACTTGGGAGTCATTTCTTGACTTCTGCCTAATGAATAAGTGCTGCCTTCGTTAAATTTATATTTATGGCCATATAGTAGGTCATTGGCTTGTTTTATGTCCCCAGGTTTATGGAAGGTTATCTGCCATGGTCACCTTGTGGCATCTTGGCCAGGATTGTCTTGCAAATAGACAATTGTATCTGAGCAGGCCTTTTCCCGTGGAGATATGGAAATGATCAAATTAATATAGAGATGATGTCCAGGGAAAAGGCTCTTGCCCTGAGCTGCCAGATGAAGTTACTATTAGCATCTGTTTTCAAAGTACACCTTTAGTTTGCCCTGGCAAGGCCAGATCCTTAGCTTCTGTAAAGCAGCAAGGCTACATGGACTTCAGCAGGTCTGACATGATTGATACTTGTCCTCTGGGCCTCTCAGCTTCTTTCACTTCACCAGCTGATCCTCAGTATGCACATTATATCACATTTAATCTATTAAATATCTGTACATTGCAAATAAGATTTTCATGAGTCTGACCGCAAAGAAAGCTATTTCAAATGTTATCTATGAGCCCATTTACACACATAGTCACCAGCACATCCAAGGTCTTTTGATGATCTTATAACTTAGAGAAGTGCTAGTTCTGGTCCAAAAGCCCCTTTACGGTGCTTTATGATAAACATGTCCCTCGTCTAGTGTTTCCTGTATCCTATAGATCTTACTAGCCCTTACTCAGCTATTTAACTCCTGGGCCACAGAGGGCTTACACCCTAGCAAAGACAGCGTACAGAGGAGCAGAGATCCGCTCCCAGACATACATGCCTGTATTCAACTAATATTTGCAGTAACAGAGAAAACTGGTCAGCTGTATGGAGAGAAAGGGTGACTGAGTTGGGGTAACTCTCCTGCATTAGCAGGGCATGATCTATGCGGAGGCTGCAGAGGTGCACATCCTATTAAGATATGCATATCTTATTGAGGAATAAAGCAACATTTCCTCACATTCTCCTTGTGCTGAGATACAGAAATGATTCATGTTTCCCCAATACTTTGAATTTTAGCACGTGGTGTGCTCCAGCCCACAGTCACGTGAAACCCCTGGGGCAGGTTGGCTTTGGATCATGAGCTTCTTGTACATCTGTGCCCTTGCTGAACTTCTCATGGGTCATTAGTATGTAGGAGGGCTGTCACTTTGCTGAACACAGAATAGCCACAATTTCCTCAAGTGTCTAATCTGTGTCTTGAGATTTCTGGATCGATACCAGCCGTTGGCTTCATCCACACTACAGCTGGAAGCACAGGCAGTTATGCCCTTCACTAGGTTTAATTCATCTGACAGAGTAAGCAGCAGCATGAAGATATGCTCACGGCTGCTCAAGCTACCTTGGCTTCATGCCGCGGTTCCCAGCCGGCCCTGGAGTCTGTGTCCCTGCATTTTCATAGGCCGTGTTGGCCAGCATGGACACATGCACTGTACTGAAGTCACATCTTCATTTGCTGAGTAAACACAGTCTTTGAGCTAAGGAAGATGAGTTCTTCAGTGAGCTAAAGTAATCACTTTTGGTTTTAGGACCTGCCAAGTTGAATTCCTGCAGGTGGTGACTTACCACCACTGCTGTTCCCAAACATGACACTACAAATCAAACACAGAGCCCCAAGCCAGGGCTTGCTGCCTCCCCATGCTGTCTGGTCCTACAGCCTGGGGATGCTTTCAACTCACTCCATTTCAAGAGCATGCATGGATGGTTGAGTCAGTATTATGGTGCTGTGTTAGACCAGCCACCTTGCATCTCTTTACCTATGAGCAAGTGATTCCCATCTTGGAGAAAATCTGACTGAAACCAGTGGAGGGTCTTACCACTGTCTTGCATGTGCTGTGAGCCAGGAGGCTATTGTCTGCATGACCTGGGCATCCTCCTGAGAAAGAAACAACCAGTTAGATACTGCCCTTGCTGACAAGTCGTAGAGACTCAGAAAATAATGAAGTCTAAAAGCTTTGTGTGGGAGAGGAAAAAGGTTGCTTTGAAAGGTCTGTTGTCCCAAACTCTTTAAATAAAGCATTTTCCTAGTTTTAATATTTAATCTTAAAGGTGAACCGTGATTTTCAGTGTGTATTTCCTAAGCAGAATGGCTTAGTTATCATGGGCAGAGTACGACTCCAGAGGCAGGAGAGATATTCACAGATGGGGTAAGGAGAGCAGCTCAGCAGTTAACCAGGTAGTCCTGTTCATAACTGGGAGAGTTGACAGTGCCACATGTGCCCAGCTAAGGCAAGGAATAAAGGAAAGGACCACTGCTCAGTGACTTCTACCCTATCAACAAAGAGGCAGTCATTGCTAATTGTCAGCATGTCAGAGAGAGAACGAGCACACCAGAGTCCAGCCTTAGCTGGAGAGGAAATAAATGATGTTGGTATATCTCCCAAGCAGTAGAGACAATTTCTCCTAGCTCTATAAACAGATGAGGGCAAACAAGGAAGGGCAGTTGCCTTTGGGGCAGACACAGTAGATCATCTCTTTTACTGCAGACTGCAAAACCATGATTGTTTTATAAAGATTTGCTCCTTTTATCACATGTCCCCTTACCTGCCTTGGGAGGTATCTTCTACCTGTCAGACTTGGTCATTTTGGGGGGACCAAGTTAGTATGATCCATTCTCCCGAAAGGAAGCAGGAGCTAGTGTAGCACACAACCTTTCATAGCCATCCAGTTTTCTTCTGGAGCAGTATACTCAACATTCTGGTTTAAGAGGAAGACAGTTTTGAGTATTAAGGTTAAAAAGAATAGACTTAAATTACTTCCTTCTTTAAGAAGGCAGGAATAAGTAGAAAAATGTTTTATATTTTCCAAGCACTTCCTCCAGTTTCCTGGAACATCTATTCTTTAAAAATACAGTTTTGCATCCCTACCACTGATCTCCCACAAGTTTTAATGTATTCTCCTCAAACTCCTCTTCAAGGGGTGAAAATCCTTATGGTAGCGCAATACTTTCTCATTTTCTGTACACAGATATTTAGGGACCTGGCAAAAGTCTGCTAGGGAATCAACCAAACAAATTCCAACCTAAGATTGCAATCCCACTTCTTCCCATGACTACCACACCCTCAAAGTCCTTATGATCCAGTAATGCCCTAAATGATAAGGAGCTCCAAAGCTTAGCCACCTAAGATTTGTCCCCTCAAGATTTGGTCTTCTCACCATTCCTCTTTGTCTTTTGGGAGAAAAGTGCAAGACCTTTCAAGCTTCCGTCATGATCAATAGTGATCTTTGAAGTTAAGGTTCAAGTTGGTATTTGTATCTATAAGAAAACACTTTGCTGGTGTTCATTGAGTCTGTAACACTCATAGTTTCCAACCTCCCCAGTGCTTTGTAATACAGTGTCTCTTCTTGAGTAGGTCAATGGCACTAGATTTCCTTCTAGGAGCCCCACACCTCCAAGTCCTTGCCTCCAGCCACACCTCTGTGCTTCTAAGAAAGAAGAAGGTGGGATGGAGGGGAAAAAGTGGCAGGTCCCTAAGGGATCATCCTACACGTATAAAGCCAGAGGGACTGCGTAAATGTAGAACTGTGCAGCACCAATAAATACAAATTAAACTCATAACAAGAAGTGAAATATTAGGGTCAAGGTGACATTTGGACTGGAGGTTCAGCCAAGCTTTGCTTTAAATATTTTATTGCTGCAGATAAAGAAAGAGCTTATCCAACACATTTCTCTCTCTCTCTCTCTTTTTTTTTTCTCTCACTATCAACCAAAGGGGAAAAGGAAAAAAAAATATCTTAACTAGCTTTGGTTGTATTTGAGCTAGACTTCAAAGTTTCACAAAAATAAACAGTTTTATGGGGGAGGAATGCACACTTGTAAAGAGAGAAAATGCACTTTGAAGCCAGCAAGGGACTGCATGCCTTATGCAGAGATTCACAGCATCCTCCCTGGAGCAGACAAATGGTGTCCCACTCCCCTCCAAGCAGCATCTCTTCTCTCACAGGAGGCTGCCTGGCAGCAATGCGTTCCTTCGAAGGGATGTGGGGATAGCAGGAGCCACTGCTTTGTTCTCTTCTCCTTCCTCCTGCTATGCCCCTGTTGTTTTCTGCTCTGATTGAAAGTTTCATGCAACTGTAGCTGTCACTGAGATCTGAGTTTGCACAGCACCTAGAACAGTGTCAGTCCTGGCTTAAGATGAGGGCTCTCTGGGGTTGATTACTGCAGTGCCAAAAATCCACACGTTCACATGTGGGCTTCATAATTTAAGCTGGGGAAAGACTGTTCCAGAGTCTCACAGTGTGACAGCTGCAGGGACAGAGCCCTTCTGGCCATCATGAGGGGCTCTGTGCATTCCTGTCCATAGGGTGAGCAAGCTGCTCCTCTTCTGGGACCTTGAGCCCCTGAGTGTGTCTGCCTCACATATTGATGAGGGAAGAGAAAAGGAGAGTGCCTGTCGTGTTTTAACCCCTTAATTCCTTCTCTCTCTTGTGTCTCCACAGCACAGAGCCCCACTGCAGCAGATCCCTTGCAGCAAGCCTACGCTGGAGTGCAGCAGTATGCAGGTCGTTAGTATTAACACTTTCTCCCAATAAACCTTTCTCTTCTCTAAAGCCTTTAATCTTTGAACACACCTGTGGGGGCTGGAGGAAGGGGAGGTGTTTGCTGTTACAGGGGCAAATTGGGGCTGGAGGAAGGGGAGGTGTTTGCTGTTACAGGGGCAAATTGAGGGCCACAGACTCTGGCATTGATTTGACACATCTTGTGAAAACACATGTAAAGCCCAGGGTCTGCTCTCCCTAAGGAGGCAACCTCCTTCCTTTCCCCAGGGAAAGGCTTCCACCAACCTTTCCTATGGTGCAGCTTCTATGGCAGGACCAGGTCCAGTCTGCTTAGTGCAGTGCACAAGTGCACAACCAGGCCACCGATTTGGTAGCCACTTTCTGTAACAGGTCTCCTGAATAATGCCACAAGAAGGGGAGATGGGCAATCAGACCCTGTAGAGCCTGTCAGGGTATGGTATGTCTGTACATATCTCTATTCTGGGGTATGTCTACATTGGCCATATCCCAGACAGTTAGTCTGAGCTCACTTAGGAGCTACACAGATACACTCCTGGCTTCCCAGCAGCTTTCTCCATGGATTCCAATGGGTCAGCCTCCACTCACCTCACTCTGTACACTGAGCAGCTCCTTTTCAGTTGATGGACTGACACCAGCCAAAGTGACCTGGTGCAGACCATGACCCTGCCATGTTCAGCCTCCCCTTGCGAGGTGTCCATGGCCAACATTGCAAGGAAGCTGCCACCCCAAAGTCATTATTTCCTGTGGTAACTGCAGCAATCATGGGGTCCCGCTGAGGAATGGCTATTATCTCATGTCAGCGCTGTATCTAGGAACTTAATTTAATTCTCCATGTAGAGCTTCATTTGCCGGTGTTTTAGTTATTGTCATTTATTGCTTGTGAGGTTTGATAGATGGGAAGCAGCTCAACCCTTTGAGCTGTTAATTAACCCCTCTGCATACACATGGCCCCTATCCCACTCTCTCTGGGCTCACAGGCGACCCATACTCTGTATTTTTAGCATCAAGGCACATCATCTACCATCTGTGGTACTGAATGGCTCCCCTTGTCTGCTTGGTAGGGGAGCTGAGGTGGGGAAAATTGTTTAATTGCTGCACAGTTTCCACTGCATTTACGAGAGAGAGGAACTCTCTACAGACATGAAAGAAAATGTATATCCAATAGTGTGTGTGCAACTGTGTCTATACAGTGTGTGGTCATAGGAAGGTTAGAGTAAGGGATGTGTGTGAAAGAGGATGCGAATTAATCGTGGTGCAAGAGAGATTATGTAAGGAAATGTGTGCATGTGCCCTTTGCATGGCTGTCAGCATGGGCATCAACGTGCTGAGCTCATGAATTAATGTGTTTGCAGTGCCATCTGGGATGGTTACGCATCTCTGCTGGGAGAGATCTCAGCGGAGACCCCCATTTACACAGCGTGGCTGTCCCTGGTGTTACTGCTGACAAAGCTGTAGGGAGGGTGGGTGCCCAGGGCCATGTGGCACTGCCTGGAGCACAACTGTGGTGCTTCTGCCACATCTTCAGCTGCATAAAATGGTCCTTCCCAGAGCCAAAATGCAGGGGGAAAGCTCACCTCCAGCTTGATAATGATAGCTTGGAGTGAAAGCTCCTTGGTTCCTATCATTGAAATCTGTCCCTCTTTCTTCTCTCCCTTTCTCTCCCCTATAGCTGCTTATCCTGCTGCTTATGGCCAGATTAGCCAAGCGTTCCCACAGCCACCTCCCATGATACCACAGCAACAGAGAGAAGGTGAGTGAATGTGCTGTCCAACTTTCTGGTCAAAGCACACCACCCCCACTGCATTGATTCCCCTGATGCCATCCCAATCACTTTCCATCCCCATCCTGCCTCTCATACACCTAGAGAGGATTCACTGAATGCCCCATTTCTTTGAATTCCTGTTCCACTGAGTCTTTTCTCAATTTCCATATGTGGCACTGCATCATTGGCACTAACAGTAATAGGTGGGAGCATCCTCATGGGGAATTGCTGCTGAGATCTCCTCAGTCCACAGGGAAGGGAGCACACAGATGTGCATGGGCCATGGAAAGACCTGCTATCAATATAGGCAATAATGTCCAGGAGGTCTCTGTGTTAAAGCCAAGCAACAAGAATGCAGATAAAAATGCAATTGGATTGGAATAAAGGGTTTATAGGATGCAAATCACTGGTGGCCCTTCATTGCTATTTAGAGATAAGAACATGGTATGTAAAAGAGCTTCTCCAGTCCTTTCATAGTCCACTGATAATCTGGAAACAGGAATCAACCCCTTTAGGGCACGGTCTCTATGTCAGGTTGATATTAATCAGATAGTGAAAGTACCTTTTCATTTACATTGACTATGAGAGGAACCTGGGCTGCCTAGTCTGCAGGGCAGGTTGGCTGCACTGGAGACATGAAAAGTAAGGAGAGGTGAATCTCTCAGTTTTGCATGGAAATGTTTTGGAACACAACCATTCATGTTGTGTTGTCATGTTGACTCCCTTTACAGTCAGTGGGGAGCAGGGGGATCCTCACAGGTCACCCACTCAGGTAGTCCCAAGCGTGATCCAGGGAATCCACTGCTCCCAGTCGAGGAGACTGCTCACCTAAGTGAGGCATTTAAGTCAGATTACTGTAGATACCCTATTTTTAAATAATTACATTTCAACTTTTATCCTCTATTAGATCACTAATTCAGATATATTCTATGTTATACATGTTATTATATATATATAATGACATTTAATATTTTAATATAGTGTAACAGTCAGAATGAAACAAATCAAGATTACACTATCAAACTAAAACATTCTGATGGCCTAGAACTACTTTGGGGAAGAAATCTCATTTTGCAGGAAAATTAGAAATGTTGGCATTTCGATTTAATTTGGAATTAATTTTTTTCCGATGTCAGAATTTCCTGGGGAACACAACTTCCAGCTCCTGATTAGCTCTAGTACACGTCCCTGCTGTGAGAACAGATGCACAGACCTAACATATCATTACAGAGATGTTTCCCCCATGCTGAAGGACTTTGCTTTTTATTACTTACTGGGGCTAGATTAAGCACAGGACAAAATGGCGAGCAGATCACTGCTTAGCATAGCGTTGTGCCAGGAGCCATCAGAAGCGAGGGATAGCTGTCGTACACATTTTGGGGACCCGCTGCCCAGAGACCCCCATTTTCTCAAGGTGCTAGTGCGTGTCTGTGGGTTGAGGGTGAGTGTCACCCAGTGGACAAGTTCTCTCATAACTTCTTGTTTCTTCCAAGCAGCTGGTATGGAGGATGCTTGTAAGCAGCTGGTATGGAGGATGGCTGGTGGTCTGATATGTGTAATGAACCACCAGTCTGATGTAGGTTGCTGTGCCCAGCGTCCTCCATCTTCCTGCAGTGTTTAGACGCTGTGGCTTTCTCTGCCACTTGCTAGAGAGAGAAGCTCTAAGACACAGTACTCCCTTCTAGCAGAGGGTCAAGACCTTAAAGCATCTCTAAACTTTAACAGAAAAACACAGCAAGAGGGAACTCTAATAATAATAACGCTCAGTGCTGAGAGGAGTGCTTTATGTTTGCAAGGATGTGCACAAACATTGATTCGTTAATGAACCAGCCCTACCACAACAATAACATCAATGATCACATTGTTAATAACAATGCTAACTCTCTGATCCTGGATCCTGGTTGGATAACAAGCCCAGAGCAGCTTGGCTGCTGCAGCGTTCCTGTAGAGATTAGTCATTACTTCCACGTGAGCTGCCAGCAGCTGACAAGGTGCATAGGGTGGAACAGATCCAAAAGCTAGAGAGAAGTCTTCATTCAGGCCATGTCAGCCAGACAAAACTTGGGGGTGATTTTAAATTTGTATGGTATTACTATTCTTGATGTAGATTCTGAAACTCAGAAGTACAATTAGGTATGAAAATAAGCTGGTGCAGGTTTGTGATTCTTGTCTGCCCTGTGCTCAGATGTGCTGGGGACTGAATAGCAAGCAGGTGCAGAAGAGACCATGAAATTCCAGCCTCTGAGTATTTGCTGTAGAGGTGAGGTGTGCAGCTGACCAAAGGCTGTAGGCTGACTTCACACAGCTTTATGGGAGAGCCCATTTTTGATTACAGTTGGAAGAGCAGTCTGGTCACAGCCTTTCTTATGACACTGACTCACAGTGTTGGGGATGCAGTGATAGGTAGCTGACGTCAGCTCAGCTGTGTGGACTTTACTCATGTTCTTGGTGGACACTCAAGGACAGGGTTGGGTCTGCTGCTGTCCCCATGCTAAATAACTAATAATGAGCTAGAGGGTGAGAGCCTTGGCTTAACAGGTCAGGTCCAACCAAACAAAAGCAACATGGACTCAAACACAGTCTTCCATTGGCCAACATGGTTTGCCTGTAATTTACAAACCATTTGTAAACTGTGAGTTCCTTAAAACTTTTCTTTAGATTTTGTTCAAATCAAGGCTGTGTTTCTTGTGTATTAACAAACAAATATCTATGACTTAAAACCAAGAGCCATGGTAGCTGTCAGGGTAGAAAAGAACCTTGATTTTCTTATAATGTGTTGTGAGGGTCAGTTATATTTTGGGCTGACTTACAGCCCATTCAAAAACCAAAGTAAAGTGTGTGGTACATAATTTTAGTACTGTTAAGTATAGTGGTCTCCAATTATCTATTAACTTAGTCCAAAATAAGACCTTTCTCTCCAAGATAGTTGGAGTCTTCAGTAGGGTTTTGCCATATCAGCTGTGATCTTCCTCTTGATCCAGTCCTTTAAAACTCACTGCATGTGTGCACTGGGAACTGGCTTTCCCCTTCCTAACATTATGAGCTGAACAACTCCTGCCTTTGGTTTCTTAAAAATGCAGACATATATACAAAGAAGCAGCCATACACATAAACAGGTGTGCCTGGATTAACTTGACTCAGGCAGAAACCACCACAACAAGGTAGAAGGGCTGAGAGAGAGATCTCATTTATGACTTCTTTACTAAGGAGTCTAACTGTGATAGGTAGCTTACGGATGGATGGATTTAACAAGAAATTGCTTGTTAAATTCTAACGGCAGAATTTTCATATGAGAGGATGTTAAAACAAATCAAACTACTCCAGGTTGTTTCTCAGTAGCAGGTGGAGTTTTCAGCATTGGAAATTAGCAAAAACCCTCAGTAGTTGGGAACAGAGTGAGTTTGGCCTTGAATGTCTGAGTTGGTATGGAAAGCCACAGCATGGGTTTCCCATCCACATTTCAGAGCTGAACTGTGCTTTGAGGATGGTCTCTGATTTTTCACATCCTCCCTGGTCTCTTTCTCTTGGTCTCTCAGCAGTGTGAAGCAGAGCTGATTTCAAGGTGAACTAAAGGTTGTTCTCTCCTTGAACCCAACCTCTAGACCTGGTGTAGATGAAGTTGCATGCCTCCTGATCCACCTTATGCCTTAGTAGGTGTTTCTCAGCACATGCAGGCAGAATCCTTACTCGTGCACAGCACATCCAAGACCCCAGGAAATGCAGCTGGCATTTTTGAAAGAATTTGCCAGTTTTACAGAGCAAACTGCTGGCTCTGGTGATGTCAGTGGGAATTTTGCCACTAATTGCAGCAAAGCCAAGATTTTACCCATTCTATTATAATGTGGATCTCAAATCCCACAGCAGAACTGCTCTGGGGCACGTTCAGATGAAGGAATGAATTTTTTTCCCTGCTATTCTGGACCATGGTCTTCTCCTGGGCAGAATTTTCTCAATTCTAACAGACACCTAAGGGGGTCGGTGTTTGTTTAACACTTTCAGACTGTTTCAAATCTAGTTTACCATGCCAGTAACTCCACATTGTGTGAGTTACTGGAATGAACTGCAGCAAGGACTGGAGAAGGGATAGTTGCTCAGTGAGGAGACTAAGGAAGAGGCAGACGGAAGGTGGGGGGAAGATGGAAAAGCTTGGCATGAAATAGGGGAGCCTGATTGTGGGCCACTGAGGTTCAAAAGTAATTTAGCTAAGCAGATGACCGGGTGCCTAATTAGTTAATTATCCCACTGTACCACTATCTCCCCCATTTGGAAGAAACCCTGTTACCATCCTTATGACCTCTAGGAAATGCACAAGATGCAAAGGATCAGCTGTTCCTTCATGACAGTCCTTTTAGCAAATTAGTGGGGAAAATTGTGCTTAGCAAATATTCATTAGGGCTTCATTTTCCATTAATCCAAAAGGAAATGTGGAGAGCCTGTGACTTCAATCACGCTGAGGCCCAGGAATTTTAATGAGCTTTAAATGGGCATCTGTCAGAATCCTGACTTCGCTGTACTTCTCCTGCCAGCCGGGGGGGATGAGTAATGGCTAATAAAAGGTGGGAGCATCTAGGCGAACTCCTCTCCCTAACAGGAAAGGCAAAGTTGTAATTTGCTGTGTTATGTCACCATAATTATGCCCTGATGAAGAAAACGAGAGTATTAAAAAGCTCTTTCCTTCCCCACACCATGCCCTGGACGTAAACAGGGGAAAGTTGGCTGAGACAGGTCACAGGTTTGTAGGCACATGGGCCAGAGGGAAGGAGAAAACCCTCCTTTTCTCCTGTTTCACTGATGGCAAGGAGCACACACTGTACCCCTTTCATCCTGACTCCCGAGAGCTGGTGTTACCTGCTAAGCTCAGTGCAGAGCTGGGCAGCAGCTGCAAGTACCTTTGGAAATAAAACCAAAATAAAACCAATGCCTGCCTCTTCAAACTATACAGTTTTCTGCTGGTGAACAGTACAAGGTGTTTAAATATTTATACTGTTCAACAAAATCACTTGGACACACCTGTTCCCTTTTGACTTTTGCTCAAGTACAGCATGCTTAGGACCAAAAATCCCATTGAAAAGTCTCATTCTAGGCTGTTTGACCACAGGCAGAATCTCCCTCTTCTGCCCCAAAAGACATTTTCAACAGTACATTTTCTGAGGGTCTGTACTTTAAAAAAACCCCTGCATATTGCAACTGAAAACTCCTCTATGGATATCTTTCCAAGCACCTTCTGAAGTCTGTAAGAGTATATGTTATAGCACCAAAGCAAAAAATTCAATTCCTTTTGTCTTGTAATTTGGATTTAAATCCATCTTAATCTCTCTTGAAGAACTCTCTAGACGGGGGGTCACAGCCAAACTGTCCAGATCTGGAAGAGGCTTCATGCTAAATCAGGCTAGGGATTTGAATGTGAAATTCTCCAAAACATAATAAGCCTGTGGGTTTGTAGATATCTTTCTACTTGTTACCACTATCATTACACAGATACAAGAAGGGTAATGAACCTTCCACATGCAGATGCCGAGAAGAGGCAAGGGGTATTGTGGGTGACCCAAAACACTACAGATTAAAAGAGACTATGAGGAACACACATTCTTTCATTCTTTTTGTTTTTATTCCTCCATTCTGTCTTTCCACAGTCACATGTGCTCCTGCATTCTTCTCCCTCTAGATTTTTATCCTAGGAAGGTTAATAAAGTTAGCATAGCCTCTAAGTGAATTTCTGGGTTCCTGGTCTTCTGCTTTGTCTGAGAGTCTATGGACAGCTTTCTAGAGTTGACCTCCTCACCAGTCTGAGAGAGGGGATGCCAAAGTAAATCTCCACCATGTGCTTTCTCATATTCTATTTCTCTCCATTCATGGGTCTTCTTTTTCTCTTGATAGGACCAGAGGGCTGTAACCTGTTTATCTACCATCTGCCCCAGGAGTTTGGGGATGCTGAGCTGATGCAGATGTTCCTGCCTTTCGGTAATGTCATCTCCTCGAAAGTGTTTGTGGATCGGGCGACAAACCAAAGTAAATGCTTTGGTGGGTAAAGATAACAAAACAATTAGATTCATCCAGGAAAGGGCTTTCTCTGAATACTTTACCTTTCAAACTGCTTTCTTTCTGCTTAAGCTTTATGATTTCTTTCAATTTACTCCTGTCAATACTTTCCCCCTTCCCTCTTTCTCTCCTAATTGTCTCATGCTCAGAGTTGTGTGCACTGCTTAGGGGTGAAGGTTTGGCATCTCACCAGCACCAGGGTGCTGCAGCTGCTGGTCGTGGGGTGGAAAATATCCCCCCCTTGGAAGGGGAGGTGGGAAGGGCACAGAAAAAACAAAAGCACCTGGCGCAAAATGGAGGGGGATGGTGGGGTAGGTGAAATGCTGACAGGATCAGCAATGGGAGCATGCGGCAGAAGGGGAATTTATGTACCTAAGGGAAAGGATGAACAGGTTATGGGGTTGAAAGGAAGACAGAGATGCGGGGGCAGCTTTCCAGCAGCTATGATGCATTTGACTGCGATGGGACTGGGGCTGAACATCAGTTAAAAGCCTGGTCTTCTGGGGGGATGGCTGCTTGGTGGGCTGCAGGCAGCCATGCTCTGAGCCCGCTGCACCTGAGCCAGCACCACAGTAGGTACAGATAGACCGAACTAACCCTGTGCCTCAGCTGACAGGCCATGCTAAGAATCTGTTTTGGAAGCTGCACCATGCTTACACAGCTCTGGCCTCGCTGCTGGCTCAACCCCACCAGCTGGAGCATGGAAACAGCACAGCCTCAGCTGCCTGTGAGCCACCAGCTAGGGACACCCTGAGATGCACCCAGAAATGGAGGACTCGGCCAGCCAACAGCCATGTGGTGATGTGTGCATGGTGTCCAAGTGCGATTCTGCAAAGGTGTTGCTGTGGACGGTCCCTTCTGGCAGTGGGGACCCTGCCACATTGGATCCCATCCCACCTGGTGGACGGGGGATGTCCCCCATCCATATGCCTACCACTGGGATGTGCAATTTCTGGTTCTTCACCTTCCTGCACTCTTTGCAGACCTTCCCTGAGAAGTGCAACAGGACAAACTATTGCTTTTCTTTTCCTGTTACTTGCAGCTGATGTGGACTCTGTCTCTCAGGCAAACTTCCAGAGTTAAGACTTATTGGAGTTTCCTTTGATTCTAAAGCCACTCTCAGTCTCCACACTATGCTTCCCTTCCATGCTGCCTTCCCCTTTCCCCTCTTGGACAGCCCACCTCCCAAAAATCTTACCTCATCCTTTGCTAGCTATCGTGCATGTCAGACAGTACTTCCAAGAGTTTCATGCCCCTTTTCCATGCACAGCTCCTCCTGCTCATTCACATAGGGTCTGAACAAGCTATTTTCCCCTTTGATTGAATGAGCCCTGCCCCCTGATGTGACAGGACACAACATTCCCCTTCACCAATAGTTATTGGGTTGCTGCACTCTCAAGCTCTAGAGGAATAAAGTGCAAAGAATTGGGTGTGAAGAGGCTGTTGGGAAATTCAAATGAGAAACTGTGAATAAGCCCCATTCTCTCCAGAGCTTACCTGCTATTTAGAGCTTTAACTATAGAGAAGCTCCCAATAAGATGAGCAGACCAGCACAGCTCTAGTTGACACTGAAAACTAGTACTCCAAGGATACCCACAGCTTAGAAATGGATCTCTGTCAATGAAATTGCCATTTCTATTGCGAATATTTAGGGGACTATGGTGCCTGGTTCTCCACATATCATCAAGTGGGAAGAATAAAAGGTAAATAGAGAAATTAAAGGAGAGCCAAGCACAGCAAGGAAGACTATCTTCTGGGCAGGTATTCACCTTATCTCCTCTTAGCTCAAAGTCTCTCTGTCCACAAGACTTAAGGAGGATGGCAACACACACCTAGCTTGTGGGGCAGGGTTGTAAGGCTGCCTTTATTGCTGCTTCCTAGGTACTTTGAAAACATAGCTGAGCAGAAATTGAGGGATCTTAGAAGAAATTTTCCTTTGTCATTGAGTCTTACTGGGAAAACCTGAACATCAGCTTGTTTGATAAAGTAACCTCCAAAACTAATACTGGGTTATTCCAGTCAGAAAGTAGGATGGTGTCCTTTGGATGCATAGACTCAAGTGCCCAGGCAAGCAAAAGCAGGAATTAAAGATTGCTAGCTGATCTTAGCCACCTTATGTTATCTTCTGAGACACGAATATCCAAGTCCTGTCAGTTTTGGGTTCCAGGTGTCAAGCCCCAGTTTTCTCTGGCTTTAACTTACTTTCCCCATAGAGCTGAGTGCCTGCTGTGACTGTTGGTCTCGGACAAACATGTTGACTGTGTTGTCATGTCCACCACCTCCAGAAGGACAGAAATAGCATAAGTAAAGGTAGCTAATTATCACAATTATGTCACACTGCTCTTCAAAACCTCCCATCCTGCTGACCTTCAACTTTAGAGCAATATGAAAATGTGGAGGGTATTGCAGAAAAATCAGGCTTTTCGTTTGTTTTGCTAAATCCACTGAAGCTGGCACTAATTATCATTTTGTTGTTCAGAAAGTCAATTTAAAAATAAAATAAATTACTTTTACCTAAAGGAAGAAAAGGATTTTGTTAACTTTGAAAGTCGGAAAAATCTTTCCTTTTCTACCTAAACATTTCCCAAATCTCAACATGTAAAAACATAGCATTTGCATTCTGTTTCACTTTATTTTTTTTTTAACCCAGCTAGAGCTCTCCAACTGGTAGCCTGGGGGGACAATTCTGTCTGGCCCCAGAAAGATATTCCACCATTATATGACCTTTTAAAATGTATCTGCTATGCAGATCCCAAGTAAATTGCTGTAACAGAGTCTAGCCCCAGGTTGTCAAGAAATTGTCAAGAAGTCCTGCTTTAGACAAACTTAAAAAAATTCTATGGAGAAAAATGTCACCACATTTTTTTGCATGGAAACAAAAAACACTTCATTTGCTGCTCTTGTCTCACTGTTGAACTACCTGGAAGCAGCTACCCCAAAGTGACTGAGTCAGTAGAGCAGCCTCTCAGAATAGGACTTTTATTCCTCTCCGGTTTGCTCTAAATTGCCCCTTGCATTTCCACCAAAATGTTATTTCCTTTGACCACTGCTTCCAGAATGGTGTAGGAGCAGTCATGGGAGTGTTAGGAAGAAACTAACATCAGCCACAAGACTTTCTCCTGGTTTCTGAAGTTCATGACCTGCAGAGAACCTCTAGCACCTGCACATGATGAAGAAACTGTGCTGTGCTCTTGAAGCCTTTGACTTTCCTAATTCAGAGGCCGCTGCCTCCTGGCAGACTAAGAGCAGCAGGAATGCAAGCTACAGCAAACACCAATCTCTATGAAATGTGAAAGTGCTCAAAATATGTCTATTGTTTTCCATAGCAGGCCTGCGTGCTGTAGTGTGTAAGACTGCCTGAGAAACAACCGTGACTTCTCACTGAAAAAAGTCATTTAAATTGGGAGGCTTCTTTGCCTTCGACTTTTCTTCTGCTGCACACATCCAGGCTAGACCCAAATCTTTCATTTTCTCTTACAGTTTTTCAAACCTCTGGCTTTTATTTTCCGCTCATAACATGACCAAACGCAGATCACACTTCTCCCTCCCACTCACCAATACCCTGTCTCTCCCCATGGCCTGAGCCTCCATCACACCAACCATATCAGCATCATCTTGGGTTTCTCCTCAGGCCCTGTCTTGTCCACCTTCTCATATTCAGACTTACTGATTTCACCTTCACAGCCCTTCACCGCTCTTCCCTTCTCTTTCCCTCTCACTAGTCCTTCACTCAATGTCCAGTTGATACCCGCAGCCTCTTCCCATGCACTTCTTTTAGATCCAGCATGTTTCTCCCACTCGGCCATGCTGGCCATTCCCAGTGGAATGGCAGGGCCACAGCAGAAATCCTTGTCTCACTCACAGATAACTACATACACTTAGTTGGACCCTCCTTGAAGACAGTGACTCCCATTCTCACAGCAGGCTGATCTAGGAAGTCTTGCACAGAGGCACAGTGTGCTGCAGGCTGAACAGCAACTTCTGCAGGACCCTGGAGTTTGTCTCTGCAAGGCAGAGACTGTACCAGGTCTCTCAGCTTCCCACTGTATGTGTGTAAGTTCTTCTGTGTGTAGGTATGCTAAATGTCAGAGGACATGAAATACATCTATGTGCTGGTCTCAGTGGTTCTGGTGATAATTTCTCTCTCAGTTATACAGACAATTTAAATATGACTGGTTTGTGTACAAAGCAAAAATAAAACTCCACCAAAATGGCACTATTAAGGCTGCTAAGGCAAGTAGTCAATGTGAGAAGATCTGTTCTTCACGCTGCCCACACTCGGCTACTCTATCTCTGTCATAGGGTGATGCTATAATACAGTCGCAATTTCAGGAGTACTCACTGTCATTGCACAAAACAGGTTTTAAGAAGGCATTTGAAAATGTTAAAATAGTGAAACACTGAGACAGACATGTTCTAGGAAAATGTTTCAACAGAGAAGAGAAAGAAAAGGCTAGGTTTGGGCAATATTAATTAGGAAGACATGACAGAAATTAGAAAAATGAGGATGTGGATCGAGCAGCAGAGGCCAAATGATTACCCCAAGGTGTCAAAATAGACGTAGATAAATTAAAGCTGGAGGAATTGTTTTATTGGTGCACATGGAAATTCATTCTTCTAGTCACCTCTTTCTGAGTGCAGTGAGCATAATCTGCCAGCTCTTTGCGGACCATCAAGCAGTGGACACTGTCAAGCCAGTTCTGCTTCATGGCCCTCCCTTGTCTGCTACACTTGTCTCCTTAGCATGTCCCCATACCTCATACCCACCAGTTGGGCAGCATCAGTTTCTCCCTGTGGGACAATGACTCCAGGCTGCTGTGAAGAATCTCTTCAATGCCCACAAAGACACTGTGGTTTCCCTCCACTCAGCTTGACATGGTCTGAAACCCCAGGTGTGACCAACCACAACTGCTGTATGTTTATCTCCTTGTCTATGCATTCGAGATGGACTTTCAACCTGGCAGTAGGGATGTCCCACCACTTTTTGAAATGTCATACATAAATGCACCTAGGAGCATTCTAGCTTTGCCTACAACCCAGGAGGGCTTCTTAGGTTTACATGGCCTAAAGGAAACATCTTACTTGATTCTTGATACGATATAGACATCAAATTTTATTCCAGATTCCTGCAGGGAGTCCACTGAAAAGTTGCTATGGGTCACCTCATTTGGAAAAACATCCGGTCTTCTCTGAAGAGAGAAGGTAACACCATTTGATGAGGGTCATAGTAGTTATACCTTCACTTTTAAATATATCTATTCACTACTAAACTTCTTCTGGCTTATAGCTTGTGAAAAGAAACAGGGGAGGCAAAGAAGAGAGGTTAAAAGTAAGAAAAGCAGTGTGGAGTGATGACTGGTCACAGGAGAGGGTGAAGCTCAAGAGAAGAGCTGAGGGTTGGGTAGAGCTTGTATCATGTTATTAAAAACACAGTGTGGCAGTTCAAGACCACAATGTGGTGGCAGAAAGGTGAGCTGGAAGCTGCAAAGCACCCGGCAGGTTGTGGCAGTCTACAGAGTTTCAGTCTGAAAGCTGAAAAAGAAAGAAGCATCGAGAGACTAAGACACGGGCAAAACCAGGCAGGGCCCTGGGACCAGGTGTATTGCAGCTCAGGTCTAAAGTGCATTGGCAGCACTCCATAAGACATAGGAGTGGGAGCAGAGGACCCTGAGGTACATCAGAAAAATATTGTTCAGCACCTGCTTGCAATGTGCCTCCAACACACTCTGCCAAATAATTTAAAAACAAACAAACAAACAGAAACACATCCCCCTTCCCCCCCAAAACCCAAAGCCCAACCTCTCCTTAAATTCACCCAGTGAAATGAGCAGGTCCAGGACTAATTTGGTATAAGGGTAAGAAATTCCAGCCACATGTCCCTTCCCCATATGGGCAATCCATGAGTCAACCTAGCTGTGTGCCTTGGGTTTCCTTTCTTGTAGCAGGACACTGAATCCTTTGAATAGAGCTTTAGGATCCATGGATGCAGAACGTTATTTATCAGCTCAAAGTTTTTTGAGCTTTCTTTTGTGATTCTTCTTTTGATAAATAGAAAGAGTCTTGCCAATTATTCGAAAGCACTTGGGAGAAAGGTGCAGCTCTCCTTGCTGTTGTTACCAGTATTATAATTACATCTGATTTTTAAAAATTATTTTTATTTTTAACCTGATTTCAAATTCCCTAAGGAAAGTCTCTGCTCTAGCCTTTCTCCCCAGAGGCCATGGAATTAGACCACGTCCTCTACTTTGCATGATCTAGTGACAATATCTTTTGTTTCAGGTCCCTGAGCAGTATCAGATTGCCATTCCCATGTAGCTGCAGGCTACGGACCAAAACTCAGAGTGTAATGGAGGAAGTCACTAATTTGAGTGCCTGAATTGAGACAATATGGGAACAATTTTCCAGGCCTGTTAAGCATACCTGGCTCCTGGGAGAGATCAGCACTATTTTTTTGTGGTCCTCTCCACTCTGAAGGACCTGGCACAGAGACAGGCAAGATTCATGATGTGTCCAGCTTAGTTGGAAAGTATGCCAAGGGGAGAAGGACACCATTAGAGGGGTGCTTAGGGCTCCCGGAGGAAAGGGGAATGAGGCACAAAAGTTTATTTGCTACCTACTCTCTGCTATACTCCAAAACCACCAGGCTCTGAGACTTCAGGTCCACAGACTAAGTATGGGACTCTTCTCTCGCTGACAAGGAAAGAGTTGTATGAGCAACAGAGAGAAGGAGCTGTTCATCAAACTCACTGCACAGCACCTCCAGCCATTGCAGTTTGATGGGGGAGGCTTTAGGGGGAGGAGGAGGAGAGGGAGAAGTATTAGGGCTGTGAGCCACTATTCATTTACAAACTATAATTAATTTGATGTTTAGATTAATTTCTGATGCACTCTCAAAGGTGCACTGAAAGCATTTTTCCTTTATTATAATGTTGATTGCTTATTGGGGAGATAAATCTAACTGTCAGTTAATGCACTGACTTACCAAAACTTTCAGACCAAGCAAGCATGTACGCACAAGGAACAGCTGTTTGCAGCTCTCCAGTTAAAGGGACAGCTCTTTCTTTTCCCCATAACTCACATTAAAGAAAATCTATACATTGTACACAGGGACTTCTGCTTTCTTTTGTAGCTTAACAATTTATTAGACAAGAATATGTTAGCAGAATCTATCTTCTATTTATCTGTCTGTCCATGCGTCTGTCAGTGTTGTATCCATCTCTCCACATGATAAAGTCCATCTGGAATAATTTTAAATTATGGATACACTTGCACATAGCTACACACATGCACACTTACACAAACATTTAAAATGCTTTTACTCATGGGGTAATTAAATAGAGGAACTCATTACTGCAGGGTCTTTGTGGCTACTCATTTAGTGGCCTTCAAAGGGGGATTGGCTGTTTATGTGACTTACAGAAACGACCGATATTAAGAGTTAATGCCAGAAGAAAGGAAAAAAAAACCCCCAAACTTTTAAAATAAATTAAAAATTTAATGCTCTGGGCTTTGACTGAATCTATCAGCACTGGGACCTAGGCAAAAATCCTGAACAAGTTCCTGTGTCCCTGCACAATGCGCTATCTGCTGCCACCTCCTCTAGGAAACCTTTGACATTAGATAAGAGTAGATGAACCTGAACCACATGCAGCTGGTCCCACATGCACTCCAGGGATATTATAGTTTCAAATGCAAGCACCCCTATCTGTAGAAATGCCAGAGGAGGGTCTATCCTGCTACTTTTATTGCGTCCAGAAGTTTCAGTTCAGAAGTCAGAAATAATGATGACTCCAATGGGCATGCCCATTTCTAAACTCAAGGTGACTGATCTGCAGAGCACAGACTTACCAAATCCTGCTCTTGTGAGACTGCAGAACCACCACACAGCATTTTGGCTACCTATTACACCTGGTTTTCTTTTTGTTTTCCCAAGATGTCTCTGATGCAAGGTAAATTTAAGCTGTAGAATGGATGAGTCTGTATCAGTCCACTCAACCATCCATCTGTCCCCCTATATATCTATCTTTAACTTCTTTATATCCATCTATTCTGCCTCGTTTGCTGCACAGGATTGCTCTTCAGCATTTTGAAGTCTGTCAGCCAGCTAGTGACTGTGCAGCTGTTCAATAGATCCTCAAAGCTCTGTGCTTGGCCTCAGGCCTTCCTTCCCGCACAATATTCAAACCCTGCTATGAATATGAATTTATTATTATTTCCTCAGCTGTTTTCCTAAGGCACTTCCCAGCAGAGCATTTGAGAGGTTCACAGAGCTAAGTAACAGCATTTTCACAGTGCTCACGGTGCCCGCGTTTCACCAAGGGGATGATGAAGCATGGAAAGATGTTCAAAACTATTTATTAATCTTGGATACCTCATCTGAGATGCCATGAGCCTGATCAGGCTGTTTGGCTATTTTCACAAAGTACTTTGCGCAGGGCAGGCCATGCCATGTTTATGTTCACTTCACATGCAGGAACAGGCTGCAGCGTTCCTGACAGTGAAATTTCAGGTCACACACTGAGCACCAAGATAAGAGGAACACACAGTAAAGCTTTGTCTTCACTGGCAAATTAAAGAGGCCTCACATAGCTGCTCAAACCCCATGCCATTACTGTCCGTATCTTTTTAACATTCCTGTGCCTTTGGCTCTATTTGGGCCATGACAGCTCATGACTGGATGTTGCTTGGGCATGGCTCAGCAGTGACAAGGCCAGGGACTGTCCCTAGACAGCAGTATAGACAAGACCACCCTCTTTTGAGGGACAGGGTAGTTTAGTTATGTAGATACAAGCCATGGCCTACCATTTGCACTCAGAGCCTGCCCTATTTTATTTACCAGTGAAAAAAGTATCCTAGATCTTATTAAAGGAATTTTGAGATATATGATATACCCAGCATAACTGAGATGCTATGGCAGAAATAGGGATCAATTCCAGTCCTCCAAGGCAGCATTTGATTGTACAAGTACAAAATCATCCTTTGCCTGCCTTATTTACTGTCTACATTCCAATACTTGCAATAATAAGTCTGATACATTGCCATTTTCCTCACCCTGTTATGTTATTCATTCTCTACAGTAATTAAAACAAGGCTGCCATGAAAAAGAAAAATACAGAAATGTGTGGTTAGAAGTAATGCCTTAATGCATATACAAAACAATACAGAATTAAAATTTTATAGGTAACATCATTTCTTGCGCTTCCAACTCGAGTGCTTCATTTTGCAACCTTATCATTGTTTTAATGCATTGGTGTATGTGGTATCTTCCCTTTTCAAGTAAGCAAACCAAAATTTAAAAAAATCCCCAGATGAGATCAACACCTGCAAATAGTATATATCGACATCTTCAAAGGTTGTCATCATCAGTGTAACAACTTGCAGATCCCAATCCCTTTCTTAGCTATTTCTGGTTTCATCTAGCTCAAATCTCCAATCAAATTCAACATTATCTACACTCTCCTCAGTCCTGATCTGCAATATATCACGTATGTATTGGTATCTACATTATATATGTACTATATATTTTTTGCAATAGCAAATATATTTGCAAGTTACTAAAAACAATGAAAACCACTGAATAAGTGGTTTCAATTTGGACAATCTGCTCTAATGATTGCTGGCATTTAGGGTGAAAAATATATATATTCCTTATATCCAGCCTGGACCTCTTGTTTCAACTTACATCCTTTTTCTGTCATTCTCCCACTGTGCACCGCTGTGAATCAGAATCATAGAACAAGTTAGAAGGGACCCATAAGGGTCAGTGCATCCAATTCCCTGCTCCTTGCAGGACTACCTAAATCTAATCCATATGACTAAGAGAATTGTCCACATGATCCCTGAATTCTGAACATTTTGGTGCCGTGACTGATTTCCCTGAGCAGTTTGTTCCACAAATTGACTTCCAGTGAAGACCCTTCCTGATGTGTAATCTGAACTTCCCCTGATGCAATAAGACTCTTTCTTCCTGCTCTCATGGGGCAAGAGCTCCAGCCCTTGTCCATCCTGATGGTCCTATGATGAACTCATTCCACTTTGTCACTGACTTTCCTATGTTGTGGAAAGGGGTGCCCAAAACTAGATGTTGAAGTGTGATCTGAAGACTTCTAAGCTGAGAAGGGTAATCACTTACATAATTGGTTAGCTGTGCACTTTTTAATAGAGGTCAGGATGCTGTTGGTTGTTCTTGCAGGCCAGGGCACATCTCTAATGAGTTCCTCAGTGATGTAACCCATAGAACACCTAGAGACAGTGCAACTCTGGCCCTTTCACCAGCTGAGCTTTAGTCCCTTTGATATTTAGCTAGGCATGTGTAGAATTATAAAAGGGAGAGGTGCATCTGACATCTAAGAGCATCTGCTGTCTTTGGGTACTTCACAGGCAATGCTTCCTTTTTGTCAATATGACCTACAGTTTTGATTGTGTTCCAACTATTTAAAGGTGACATTGTATGATTGTTCTACAGGTAGGCCTCTAATGACCCTTTAAAATGTTTCTTTATAAGGGTTTCCAGAAATTCTAAAGTATTTACCCTAGCCATTGTGCATCTCCTGACATGACTGAACAGGCTCTGGAAGGTTTATTTTGTTATTTGATGTTTAAAAATGAGAGAAGAACATTTTCCAAATGATTTTAAGGGGTCAAAGCAAAAGCTACTTTTTTTAGTGGATGTTCACAACCTCCTGGTCTAGGTCTTAAGAGATTTCCCATTTTCTTTTTCTTTCCCAGCTCTCACTGTGCATGGGAGTTTTTTTCCTGTCAATCTCACTTTCAGTTTTGTTAGCTGGTTTTCACACAGTGGCCTCCATAGAAAGTAAAGTATTGGTTTGAAAAGCATGGCCAAAGGCTATTCATTGCTATTTCTGGCTTCTGAACAGAAACTTCCAGACTGTCTCACAAGCTTCAAATCTTTCTATATATATTGGATTGCCCCAACCTACCCATAATGAGGTATCAGGTGTGCAATGACATAAAGGGGAGAGATGAGATGAGATGGTTAGTTGTCCATCTAAGTAATGATCAGCAGGAGAAAGGTGAGGAGAATCTGTACATTGACACTCCAAGAATGGATCTATTTCAGAGACTCCCTGGGACGTGAGAGAACTGATAAAAATTAGTCACTAGTCACTAGTAGAAATCACAGTGTACCTTTCTGATCAATTTTCCTGGCATTTTTTGGTTTTCTTTTTGTTTGGGTTTTTTTTTTTCTTGATTAGGCCAGGAAGGTATTTACTTTCCCACTGTGAAATATAACCAAAAAGGAGGTCACCTTTTATGATGCTTGTCTTTTATAGACCAAGAAGGATGACTGGTGATTTCAGCAGCTGCAGTGTTCATACACAGCTTCTTTATCAAGAACCCACAAATTGAGTGGGACCCAAGAGGGAACCTGGAATCAAAGAAATTAAGATTAAGATAAGAAATGTATTGTGACATGGCTGATGGGAGCTTCAGTAGTTATTTTTCATCTTGTTTTTATTGTAGAACTACAATAGAACAAATGTAAAAATAGCCTTCATCTTGATTCAGCAACACTCTCAATGCATCCTTAAACTGAGTACCTCATAACTTGTGTCAAACCTACACTAAGCTCATTCTTTGTTTCTGGTTTACAATGGCAGAAGAGTTTGTCTCCTAAACAGTTCACCTGCTCTCTTCAGCCATGTACTTTCCCCATAAACATTATTTTGACACATCATGACATCAAACACTTACAAGGAAGGCTCAGAAAGCACTGAGAAGAGTCCCTTCCACTTCTGAAAGCAGTTAGGAGATTGCTTCGGTTCTATTCATCATTCAAAAAAACCCCAACATCCTCTTAACTAGGGATGATTCCTTCCTGGCTCTTTTTTTCCTTGTGAGGAAGAACATCATCATCTGTGCTGGAACATTATGTTTCTTTTCAAAGAGCTTAATCACAGCAGCCATGTATGTGCACTGGCTAAATATTTGATTTATGGGATCTCCCAAGAATGGCTACATCTAGTCAGTGGATGACTTCAACTTTGACTTAGCAGAATGGGTAGAACCACAGTCCACGGCATCAGATAAATAGTTACTCATCCTTCAGACAAGCTCTGTTTACATGAAAAAGAAGAGGTTTTAGTGTTAGCTTCATTCATGGCTTGAGAAATCTGTTTTGAATTTCTGTATCAGGTTTTTGCTTCTTTTTTTTTCTTTTTTAGAAAAAGTTGGTCCTGATAAGGTGGCCTGGTTCCAGATGTATGTATCAAGACATTGGATCTGATTGTGCAGGAATTAAAACTGCCCAAATTCTAGAATTCTAGTCTAATCTTGAATCTTAACCTCATGCTTTCATGTGAGTTGTGACAGAGATTTCTTGGGGTGGGGGGGAAGCAAAAGCCCAAACAGACTGTGAAAAGGAAGATTCATATTAAAAAAGTTCTTCTTAGTTTGAACCACCATATTCAGTTTTAGGAACTACACCACTCAACCTTCTTCAAGAAGACACTGCTTCTTTGAGGCACTATATGGAGAGCATCCAATTGGAAAGGTACAATAACAAAGACAACTCTGCATGTTCCAGCTCACATTGCCTCAATGCATAGAAGTAGTTTCACGCACAGGAAGACAGGAGGGTGACATAAGGAAGATGTTTGTGTATTTCAAGGTACCTTCTGCACTGGATGTTCTGACCTTTAGAGAAAGTTAATCATGCCATCTACTTTCACTCTTCATTTAATCTCCCCTTTCCATCTGTTCAGTTTCTCTCAGCTGGAAGCAAGATGAAGAACGAGTACCAGTCAGTTGTCTCAGTGGTCCACAACCCACACTTTGGGGCCATTTATTATAATGTATTAACATCAATTGTCACTTCTATCATGACTGTTAACTGCAGTTCATGCCAGATTACTGGGCAAGAAATGATTTTCTAAATATCTAAAATGTGAAATGAACAATAGACAGATAGTACCAGACAGGCAGTACCAGAAGAGGCTATTCTGATCCTCTGGACTGAACTGCAAAATAACAGATGCCAGATACCTCAGCTCATGTGACAGGTTCAAACCTTCTGCTTGAGTCATAGGATCTCTTTCAGAAAATCTCTTAATCAAGATTTTATGTGATAGGTGATCCATCCCTATTGCTAACCAAGATGTTCCAAAATAGTTAATTACCTTCACTATTTAAAAAAAAAAATGCACTCAGTGTCATATTTCCATTTTAAATCTGTCAAATATGTGCTTCCATACACAAGAAATCATCTAGTCATTTTTACAGATCTATCTATCTATCTTAAGAAAAAAAAGTTCTATTAAAAACTATGGTCAGAGGACTACTCAACTGTCTCTTCAATAAACTGTGGCAACTCTCGTTACTTTTTCAGACTTGGAATTATTCCTTTAGTTCTGAATAATTCTTAAAACTTTTTTTTTTTTTAAAGAGGAATCACCAGAACTACATGCAGAATTCCAGTAAGGGGTAAGGGTCTTTCCCGGCCCATATTCAGGTATATCATCATGTTGCTACTTCTAGAGGATATTTCCTAGAGACAGGCTTCAGTTCTAGACTGTACTGAATCTCAGGACTTTGAGTATTTCAACATAATCTTGAGAGATTATGTATTTCACTGTTATCACAACACACATATTCTTCTTAGAAGCACTGTTTCCCCCTTTTAATGAGTGGACCACTTTCTTTTTCCTCTGGACACTTGATTTTGTATTTATTGAGATTAAAATGGAGACTCTTTAACTGAATCCAGCCTACACAGTGACCCAGGTCAACATGACTTACCTCTGTTATTATTTCCCACTTCACCATTTCTATATGAATGGCAAATTTTTCCAGTAATTACTTTAGATGTCTTCCAGGTAATGTTAGAGCAACTGAACAGCCCAGAGCTTTCAGCATGCTCCTGGAGGAGCCTACTAGAAACAACTCAATATTGTAAGTCACAATTTACATTTTTTTGGTGGTCTATCCATTACCCAGTTTTAAAGAAGTTTGATATGGTCTGCTTTCATACCCTGTAAAGATGGGCTCTCTCAAATACTCCAGAAAAGTTTAAGTATACTCTATAAAAGCTTAATTTATTAACCAATCTTGCAATTTCATGCAATCAGGTTTATTTTATAGATGCTATTTTCCATGAAAACATGGTGATTAGTACTAATCTTACACCTTTTAAATCATTGCCATATTATCTCATATAAAAAAAAAACACCCATAATTTTACTTAGGCTTATAAAAGAATAAGTTTATCAGGTCATCTAGTTTACATCCTTTTTTTTTTCCTCTGGAACACTTTGAAGGTTTTCTAATATTCCATAAATTTCTAAAGTTGCCATTACTGGTTCAGCAAATTTCTGAGCCAATTCTTCGAATATTCTGAGGTTCCAATTATCTCATCCCACAGATGTGAAATATTTAATAGTCGTTGTTTAGCATAGTCGTCAGCTACTGACTGTTCATACATTACAAAATGGGTGGAAGGATGAATGGATGGATGGATGGATGGATGGATAGGATGGATAACTGGATAGACAAATCTCACTTGAACATGATTAAACATCAGTGGAAGGTTAAATATTCCAAAAAGTCATCCAACCCTATTAGACACCAGGAAACAGCTGAAGTGCTATGCCCTTGATCTGCAGACATACTCTTTTATTGAGTATTCCAGTACCCATAAATCACCTTACAATACAATGCCTTCCGATGCACACATACATTATAGAGCTACTTACATACAGATTGTATCCTGGAATTCTTTACAGCACTAAAAAATTGCAAGACAGCAGCTAGCATATCGTGCAAAGAGCACAGCAAGGTAAAGACCTTGCAAGGCAATTAGGAAAACCTCAATTCTCTGATAAGCCTAATAAACATGGACAAAGAGAAACGGAGCTATCTTAGAAATGAAATGGACTGAAGTAGCAGCGGGGAATTGCTGAGGTGTAGGCAGTTGGGTCCCGATGCGGGAAGAAGGGCAGAAGCTCCTTCCATGCTCCCTTCCTGCAGAGGAGAAGACTCCTGTGATTTGATCAACTTTTTGTTGCTGAAAATACCTCCCTGATGTTCCTAGTTCTCACTGTTCACTTGGTTTGCAACAAAAGAAAGGAAGCCATGTGCTAGGCAGACATTGGTTACATTAATAACCAATTATATTAAGTAATTCCTTAACTACTAATTCGAATGCTTGGGGGAAGGTAAGGAGCAGGGGGTCTGGTCTAACCAATTGACAGGGCTTTCTGCAGCTTCCTCCACCTGCATAGTCCAGTCGAGGCCCCCTCTTACGTCCTGGGTAGCAACACTTTGGCCATAAGAGAAGCAAGAGACATGGACTTCTCCTGTGCACATCCCATGTGCACACTTCTTCTCTTCCACCGCATGGGAATTTACCTTCAGGCAGAGAGGCAGATCGTTGCTCTTCTCTTAGTCTCATTTCCCTCTAGTGAGATGAACATGGATTCAACACCAAGAGGGGAAAGTTCAGAAGAAGGAGATCCTCTCCTTAGCTAGTGACTTTCATAACTGGAGAGGCAAGAAGTCCCAGGAAAGATCCCTCACAGCAGTCAGACAAATACACTGACATCCAGAATCAGAAAAATGAATCTCTGGACTAAAAGAAGCTAATAAGCACTGATGTAATTTGTTCCTGTTGCAATCTCTTGCAAAGTGCTTCTCTGAGATGGAGTTTGTGCAGCAAGCATCTCAAACAGGGATCTAATAGCTCTTCTTAGTTTTAAGTTAGAAATTTGTCTCTTTGAGGTTCCTCTCTTCCTTTCCACTGTCACAGACTAGCCTAGTTGCATGAGTGGATATGCTGTAGGACCATCTGCACCCAATTCAGGGGTCTGGATCAAAAGCTTGCATCTGGACCTATCATTCACTGTGGTCTTGACTTCTGATTTAGGGGATGATCAGTGTAGCTACCAAGCACTGGGCTCCATCCAGAGGAAAGCTTCTGCTGAAGAGAGGCAACATGTTATTCCAACCTGGTAGCAGATCATTAAAAGGCTGTTTTGCACATTAACCGCTAATTCTCCTTGCAGCATGCAAACAGCAACAGAAACTCAGAAAGACCAATTAGGGATCCATGGGAACCTAACGATGTGCTCATTCAGGATTGCACTTAGTGCACAAACTAATTCATGGCAATGCAGAGACACTACTCACTGTGAATGAAAAGTTTACCGTTGCAAAACAGTCTTCAAATGCGCTCTGAGATAGATTGCTAATTCCCTTCTTTATCATCTCAGCTGATTAAAACAGTAAAACAGCCCTTGAGTAATACCAGTTACATAAAGTCATTGGTGATCATGCTGTCATCATGAGAAAGAAGGCGTGAGGCTCCCTCAGCATGCCCCACCACCGAGATTTCCTGTGGAAGAAATGGGAAGAAAGCAAGGCATGCTCCAAGATGCTACCCCAGTTTCTGTCTGCTAATAATTTACACAGTCATGCAGGCAAAAAGCAAGTCAGAAGTCTTGGAGTGCGACACCAGTACCTTCCTGGAAGATACTGTGCCGAATCAGGAAGATTAGATGCCATGAGCTGCAGTTCTCTTCATTCTTTGCTGCTTTGATAAATCATTTATTACAACAGCCTTTTTACATAACCCCTGGGGGGGACGGAGGGGGACGGACGAAGAAAGAGAGAGAGAAAAAAACAGCATCTCCCCCATAAAATAGATTTATCACAAAATCCTGTCCTCCTACCAACCATCTTCAGACCAGAACATATATTTCTCTGATTATTAATTAACTGATGAACAGAAACAGCTTCAAGCTTTTTAACCTCTCCTGTTCTCTTTTGTCCTTCAAGAGTGACAATGCAGCAGTGGTGTTGAAAACACAGATACCTTCTTGAGTAACCATAGTACTATCATCATGCTTTGAGCCCTACAGTCATGGGCTCAAACATTAAAGCCATTCAGAAAGCAAGTATTTAAGCTATTTTCCCAGTACATACGTTCTGCTTCTAGTCATACGTGTTTAAATCTGCCATAGCACCATTAATGATGCTGGCATTGACACAGAGAAACAAAGGTTAACTGCCAATAATCCACAAAACAACAACAAAGGCATATAATCTACCAGTAGGTATTTGACCTGAAAAGAGAAAGGAATTGATATTGTTAACACAGCTTGTCTGTCTATCTGCCTATCCCTTATCACTGTGACACCTCAACTCTCAGAATAAGCCACAGCTTTTTTTTTGTTGGTATTTTTTTCCCCAGTCCATCCAAATACCCCCCAAAATAGGAAATACAAAACATGAAATAGCAGGAAGGGGGAGAGCCAAATGCACCATCAACTTCTGAGCATAGCAAGCCTCCTGTAACTAAAACACTCAAACCTAGAGGAATTAGCTGCTCTGTCCGTAGAATGTGCTCATATGGAAAATACACAATTACTGGCATTTGCCCTCTGCCTTCCTTTTCCCCTTGCCTCCCACCCCATCCTCTCCACCCTCAGCAGCCTGAGAGCGGAAGTTTTTATATTACAGCAGAGGATATCAGGACAACTGAGGAGAAAAAAAGAAACAACCCAAAGCTGGTCCAAATCTGTAGGCAACTAATACCAATAACAACAGAGTGCAACTCCCAGCTTCATTATCTGGTCTAAATGAAATATAGCAAGCAAATGCACTTCTGATCTCTCTTATTAGTCCCATTTGTTAAAATGCTGTATTATTTACAGCTTTGCACAGAATGAGGAAATGACCTAAGAATTCCATCTCAAGTCCAAAGTGATGATAAAAACTAGGGCAGCTTCATGAGCTTATCGAAAAGCAAGGTTCTGGCAGAGGTATAATTGTGTCAGCATGAGGGCTTATCACCCAGATAAAGGTAGACAAAAGTAGACAGAGAGTAGACTTGGTAGCGTGTCTGGTGAGATTTGCGTGCATGAGGAGTTTGATTCAGCAATTAACAGCACTGCAGAATCAGGTAAATCCCCCAATAGTGGTAGGCAATTTAAGCTAGATGCCTGCCTCCAATGCAGTCAGCACTAGTCCCTGCAGCACAGCTGGTGGGACTTTGTTCACTTGAGCACAGTTAGGAGTGTCTTCAAAAAGGGGAGTAATCCTGTCCTACACTCCACTGAATATAGATCCAAAGGTGATTCACTCACAAATGGATGCATGTGTAGATGTGTAAGTGTGGATAGTAGGAACTACATTGCCAACACATCCAGTAACAAGAGTAGAAAATCAAAGTTCACAGGCCAGGTAGGTTCTCTAAAGACGTGATATAAGCAATTATCCAGCTGCAGCCAACTCAGCCTTGATATTTCGTAGCTGTGCATATATTAGTAAAGTAAACATACCTGGCACTTTCCCCTAGCACTGCAGCCAGCTGGCACAGAATGACCCACACCCAAACTATTAAATTCTCTTACTTTCCAGAATATCATGGCCATATCCAAGCTAACAACTGAAAACAACATCTATTTTGTGCTAATACTCAGACTTTGTCCAGGAATTGTCTGGAGTTAGGCACAAGCCAAATCTATGTCAAGGACCTTCCTAAAAATTCAGTGCTACAGGGGATTTGGTTCCAGGTTTTCTGAATTTCCTTGGCACAGTTTTGTTTTACTTTAGCTGATGGGTCTTGGACTGGACTAGTGGCAGTCCAGAGGTGATTTTTAAAAGCGCTGTTTTTCACAACTGCCTATATTTGAGGTAGCTGGACAGCAATTTTCAAGTTGAAGCTCAAAACATTTCCAAGACATCTTCCAGCAGTATTTAAAGACTGAATCAGCTCAGGTGATATCAGGAGGTTTTTAGCTTCTTTCTTTGCTGAGATCAAATGTTAGCCGACAGATTATTCAACTAGTCAAATATAAACCAGGAACATTACCAGGTCCTTACTGGCTAATAAGGGATTGAAAAAGCACATCCATTGCCGTTGGATAATACTCCAGCTTATTACTCATCATAACTCTCCAGTTTTCTGTCTAGAGATTGGTGACTGCTGTGAGGCTTGAGCAACACTTTTGCTAACATCTTCAGAGATGCAGTGCTGGTGCCTCCTCATCCAGGTGGTTAGCAGGAAAACTGTGTGGACAGCCAGCTACTTGGAGCCATGGCTTCAAGAGGAGAGGACAAAGGGGGATGCCTGTTTATTCCATTAAACCCCCCCTCTTAAAACCGCACCTGCCATACTCAGTAAACCTGTTGCCTCACTTTGAGCTAAGACCATAGCTTTTATGACCTCTCACAAACTTATGCTATTAGCTAAAGGCAGGGAGTACAGCTTCAGCGTAGGAGAGAGAATGTGTGCTTGCATGTGTTCGAGTGTGTGTGTCTTCTTCACCCTGCCACCTTGTGTCATCTGTGAGACTTGTTTTTGAAGAGGAACTAGACCAAGGAGACGATGCTGCTGAATGCATTCCCAGTACAGCCCAAGGCTGTAAGCCATGCCTGGTGCTGTTTTCAGGAGCAGGTGTGTACTTGGCAGTGAATGCTCAGCATTAGTTTTTTGAGGGGCTCTCAAACTCTCTTCATTTCAGCCTGTCTATTGAGAGACACTGGTTTCCTAGGCTTGATTTGTGCTGCCAGAGCTTTGCAGGGGTAGGAAAACAGATGGCTTTGTCTGGAGTGCAGGCTCATCCAGACTAGTCTTACCTAGGGTTTGTGCTCAGAAATGTTTTTGGCACACAAGGACATTTTTGGCAAAGGCATCAGAGGTAATTGTTATATACTGTGATGGTCCCCTCACTAATATCTGGTTACTACAGCTAAAGGCATACACAGTCTGGGCAAATGAAGCTTTTTCCTTGAGCTAACACAAAAAGAACAAAAGATGAAGAAAAAGGAATAAACCTATATGTGGAAAAACCTCCCCAAAGCTGAATGAGTTAGATGCATTGCATCCTGCATGGTTCTGACCTATCTTGGCTCTTCAGATCCCCAGATCAAGTCTTCCTTTGAGACAAAGAATGTCATTTTAGGTGTCCTGTAAACATGATATTCAGTCACTATAGGTGTTTCTGCTGCTGGATGCGTCTCATGGATGATTGGATGATTTGCTGGCAAGGTATGAACCTTCTTGTGGAAACCATGTTAAGGAAAGCACCAGTGTTCATCTTTCTCAACCTCAGAGTCAACAGAAAGTCTGCAGTAATTACCAGTTAATGAAGCTCCTCATATTGCTTAAATGGCCAACAATCAAACTATTCATGTCCATGAATACTATAATGGCAAACTTATTAAATTCACATTTTATTTGTATTGCCATAATAAGGAAGTAGCAGTAGGTATATCAGATTCCCATCATCATGAATATTGGAAGGCAAAGGAAAGGTCATGTTGGTGAGTGAAGGAAGGTCTAGAGATTTACCCCAGTCATGGCAGAGGGAAATAGAGCAAGACAGAGTGCCTTGAGACCATGCATCACATCTGCTGACACTCAACTGAAAGGTGACCCAAACCTGTGTGTGCTGGTACTGTGGCACCAGCATTTGGATCCCTGTGCTTCACACAGCATTGTGTCCAAACTGGCACTCAGACCAGGCACTGTGTCCTGGGACACTAATCTATAACAACCCCTCCTACCCTTCGTCCCCATTCGCAACCATCCTCTCCTCACCCACCTGCCCACCCACCCAGCCTCATACCTGCTTGCTCCCTCCCACCACGCTCACACCCTTCCCCATGTTCATTCTCAGTGGTCGTTGCATGTATGTTTCTTGGCTCCATTCAACTCATTAAACTTCCTGCCTTGCCTCATGTTTTGACAGGTTTTGTGAGTTTTGACAATCCTGCCAGTGCCCAAGCTGCTATCCAGGCTATGAATGGCTTCCAGATTGGCATGAAGAGGCTGAAGGTGCAGCTGAAGAGGCCAAAGGATGCTAATCGTCCCTACTGAAGAGTTGTGGGAACCACTGGATACAAAGCACTAGCACAGGTAACTGCATGGGGAAGAGGGATGTCAGCTGTGGTTGTAGCCTCTCTTTGTGTTGCAGACCCTCAAAAAGATTCGGCTCTGAGACTCTCTAGCTTCTGCCTCTTTCACTTAGGCCTCTGGCTAGAGCCACACTGCACTGATACGCACCCACACATAAACCAGGAACTGTTTGTGTGTGCGTCTCTTTAGAAAAAGAGGTGGAAGGATGCTTAACGAGGGACAAGCCAAGTTCCCCACCCCAGGGGCATCCTGCATGTCTAGAAAGTCTTCCTGGTCACTAGAGGAGAGCCAGCAGCTGTCCTGATTCCCTTTGCTCAGCCAAAGAGAGCATTTCTGGTGGCTGAAGAAAACCTGCAATTAAGAGATGGGACTGGGCTGCAGCTTAATCCCAGGTGACTGGACTGGGACAGTGTCTGTCTCAATAGCTCTGTGTTGCAAACGTTTCAAAGCATTCTTCATTCTTCATGCAGTATAGTCTCTATCCAATTTCATCCCAGCATAATAACTTTATGTAAATGTGTCTCCCTGACAACTAAATAACCCCTAATTTCTTTCTTTCGAAGCCCAAGAAATTAATAGAAGGATCCATGCTCACTTCTTGCTCAGTCACTGTTAACTTCTGTGTGTAGATAAACCCCAACCAAAGCTTTGCTTGAGTGAGGATTTAGACAAATTTGAACAAGGGTTTCACTGTCAGGCTCATGTACCTTGTGTTGTTGGAAAGGAGCAGCTTGGTGCTCCAAGAGAACGTCTAATACATGTAACAGTTTCAAAAATATCAGAAGCAGCACCTTGTTTCATTTGGAACAGCCTATCACCAATAACAAAATTCTATATATTTCCAAGAATGGAAATATTTTCCACCACTGGCTGGCTTTTCCATTAGATAATCTCATAGAAACAGAAATATAAAACTGTATGTTTTTGTTACTGAGATAGGAACTCTTCCTGCTGTTAAACCTGTTCCATACCAGTTTTCCCAATAAACCCAGAACTCAAGGTGGCCCTAAGCTGCAACAAGAAGTTTGAACTCCTGAACTAGTGAGAGAGAGATGGGTTAGGTCACCTTTCTAGGTCATTATATTTGTGATACATAAGATACAGTGATTTTGATTCAGGTCTTTTTTGATGCATCTAAGGTACAAGCAGGAAATCCTATCTTCAACCTTCCCAAAGAACTATAAACTGTTCCAATTTTTCATTGATATCTCTAATATCTTTGAAAAATATATTGTTCCAGTCTTCAGAGCAGTATCCTTTCCGCTGAGAATTAAGTAATGGGATCAAAATGTCTTTGAAAGAGGTGCTGCACTGAAGACAAGATAAAGCAGATCAAGAAACCTTTCAATAAACACATTAGGTGCATGTGCAAGATACGGACTCCATAGTTTAGATTCTCCTTTACATGTGACTAGATGAAGATAGCTGTCACTGCATTTTCCCTCTTCAAATACCTCTTTTCTTTTCCTTGCTTATGACAAGGCCTCTTGGAAGCTTGAAACCAAAATGTGTTTCCATATCCAAATGCTTTTTGCTTCATCACACTGGCTTTTTACTGCAGGTTTTGCTGTGGGAGAGCGGGAGATGCATGCATGCAATTTTTTTAAAGCAGGGACTGTCTTTTTTGGGGAGATTTTCCATGACACCTGCAAAGGGATTGAGGAACACAGGTGTCTCCTTAGTTTAGCACAAAGCAATAATGTTATATCATAGCATAGCTGTGAACACTGAGGATATGCTTGTTTCTTATGACTCTGTAAGAAAGTGCAAGGCTGTAGACACCCGTGTTGTTAAAGATTCACTGGCATGACTCTATGGTATTTTCAATAGCATGGATCATTGTAACATGTTCTGCCTCTACCTTTTCATGATCAGACTGATGTTGAGCTCTCAGCTTGTTTTCTATGGAAAGATTACTCAGCAGGACTAAGATAGGTTGCTTGGGTTTTATTTTGTCCCCCAATAAATTGCATAAAAAGAAATCAGCTAGTAAAATAGCAATAAAATTCCCTATCTCTTTCTTAAAGCATTTTTTTCTCTTTTGTTTGCTTCTGCAAAGCAGGAGAACAGTCTTGAGTTGTCTAAACCTCTAAATAGGAAGTCTTTTAGCCTTCCTGGCTTTTACTTTCATTTTAATGCTCTGCTGTCCAGCAAAATCAGTTCAGTTGTTGCCACCAGATCACTTCCATTCTCTGCTTATCTGAGCCTTAATAAAGGTACAGACAGTCCTTATCACAATGGAGCAAATGCAGTTCAGAGGTCCTTACTGTCTTGTAGACTCCCACCTTGGTAAGCCCATTGAAGGAGCTAAATACATACCTGTCTTTTAGTAGGAGAGAGTTCTCTAGGAAAAAGTAGTAGTCCCTGTGCTAAATCCCTACTATAACAGGTTAGACTGGAGAGGACACCTGCTGACAGCAAAAATACCCAGAAGATCATAAGGGCTTAAATCCAGCTCTTTCTTCAGGTCATCTCCTTTCCAGTGCTTGGAAGATTCCATACCAACACCCTTGAAGCAGAGAGAGGATTTTTAGCCATGATGGCCACAATTCAGCACAGGGATGAGCCCTCAGTAATAAGCCTTACTTAGAAACAGGTCAGTTGTTCTCAGCTCAGCACAGTGTTGTACCCTCAGCAGGTTTAATGTGCAACTTCCAGCCAGCCTCTGAAATACCAGTGGAATTCTGACTTGCCCACTCAGACAGTGTCTCTGCTGCAACAAGAAGTCTCCTAAAAACAGGAGGACAGAAGCCAGCTAGGCCCATGGGTACAGCACGGACCACTATTACAAAGCTTGAGAGCAGGCAGCTCCCTTAACTGGCAGAAACACAGTAACTCCTGTACGGTTTTTATCTAGTTTTACTTTGGTCGCAGCTCTTCAGGGTCCTTAATTCCAATCTGAAGCATGTGCATAACCATATTGACATCAGGGCAATTACTCATGTGCTTCAAGAGGATGCTCAAGAAACTTTTTAATTAGGATTTTTCTAAAGAAGAGCTTTGTTTTATTGAACTCCTTTCCAAAAATAAGAGGCTGCCAACAAAAAACACAAGCAGCACCCAGCTTGATGTAATCCACCAGAGTGCTTTTTCCAAACCAAGAAAGAAAGATCTTCACTCAGTTTTAATTCTGGATGCACTTTTTTTTTTTTTTTTTTTTTAGTTTATACATCTCTCTTTTGGGACACAAGCAGTCTAGGCCACAGTGATTTGAAGTTCTTTGTTTTCCTTGCAAGCATTCTAAAGTTGCTGTCAAACACTGAAAGGGTCTCTGTGATGTGGTAGATAAGCCCACAATCTGGGGCAACCAAAGCCCTGAAGAGTTCAGGTGGCAAAATGTTTCCAAAACAGCCTCTTTTTTCTTTATAATTAAAGGGGTGGTTGTAGCAAAAAAAAAAAAAAAAAAAAAAGGTAGGGGGGAGAGGGCAGGGAGAAAGTAAAAGTAGGTGAACAGGATAATTTGAGACAACTCTGCCAAAATCAATATATTCTATTACTAATCCCCCCTCAGGACTAAGAAGCAAGGATTCAGAGGCATTTCATGTGTCTTTCAGATAGTAAATGCACAAAATAATGAAGACAAATCCACCCCGAAAGGCACAGCTCCCTTGTGTGGCCCTTCCTAGGAGGCCTTAAGTACCCTGTGATATGGCAAAGTTGCAGCTACAGCCTGCAGCACCAGAAGGTGGGTGTGAGTCCTCCACATGGCCGACACCATGGAGGACTGCTAGGATGGGCAGGAAAATGGGCTCCTCTGACCCTCCCCATGGCAACAGAAGTGATCAGCATGATTCCAGCCCCCTGCACCAGGCCTCAAAGATAGTTCCTCAGTGCCCCATCCATGCTAAGTCAGTAGTTGCCACGACAGGACAATATTGCCTAGAAAAACCATGATTCACAGCTCTTCCAGTATTAAGGCCCTTAGAGAGCAGCACAGAAGCATCCAGCTGATAGATCAATAAAAGACATTGCACAGAAGAGCAGTGAAAATCCTGTCCATTCCCCTTCTGTGGCTTCATTGCGGTCACTGATCATTAGCAAAGTGCTATTTACCACCTCAGATAGATACTCTGCTGTCCAAGGTTTTTTTTAAAGCTGACAATGGAGAGATACTTAGGTGGGACTAACCTGGAGCACTGGCATGAGGCTGAGTGAGACAAAGTGAGTATGAGTGAAACAGCCTGAGCAAGGCAAAAGTGAAGCAGGTGAACCGTAAGGTTGGGGTTTTTTCTTCCCAGTTGTGTCCCTAAGAGTGGTGCCAAAACTTAAAAAGAAAGCACTGTCCCAGCAACTGGCTTCTCCAAAGTGCCAGAAGGAATAACATAGGCTAAAGCTCAAATACAAAAGTGTTATGTTCAGGTCCTCCTTCACAGCTTCTTGAACATGTGCTGTTGTGTGGTTTATTGCAGGTGGTGTGAGATACTTGTTTTTACAGCTAGGTGGAACAGGCGGTATTTCTTCCTCAGAGAAAGTCTTTCTGTTTTGTTTTCCATTGGAATGTATAGGATACCAAAAAGGAAAACTTTGTGTTTTCCTTTTCTGTGCTCTGATGACATAAAATAGTAAACCAACCAAACAAACAAAATAATTAGCAGACTTTATTGTCCAAAAATATAAAAAAAACCCTGAAACAGTAAAAAAGCCCTGAAAAAACTCAAAACCAAAAAAAACCCCAAAACCCACCCAAAAAAAATCAACCAAAAAAACCAAACCAAGGAAAATTTCAAATGCTCATAGATAAAAAGATGTGGATGGAAAATTTCTGGCTGTCTCTTGTCATTTCAGATCACTTCAATGCAAAGTCTAATGAAAGTGTTTTTTCTACCGCATTTTGGGCTGCTTATCCCTCTCAAATAGGTTTGTGTTACCTTCAGTGAGAAGCTATTCTGCAGTTGCATTGATCTCACTGTTGACTATTAAACTGTTCATCTTGAGACACAAACTAAATATCTTTTATCAGAATCTAATTCCATATCTTGTAGTTATGCCTCCTACAATCATCCTAACCAATTCTTCTTCCTCTTGCACAGATTATTGTCATTTCCCTTCACTTAGACCATTTAGGGCTTGCTTACATTATGGAAATTCGCACTAGCATAATTACATCAAAACAGTACTCCAACACAAGCTTTAATATGAGTGAATAAAGTAAGAACAAAATCAGCACAGCTTCATTTGGGAAAGTCTGTTTAGGTACTAGAAAAACATCCGCTCAGCCAATTTTTTTTTTCTTTCCTTTGGATTACTTTTGCTTTTAATTTCCACTGACAAATTTGATTAAATTAAATGTCCCTCACTGCGTTTGTAACCCAAACTTTGAGCTGTTGTGCTCGTATGTGAGAGAATGGAAGTGAATGTTGCTGGGGGAGGCTGAAATAGAACTACTGAAGGTGTTTACAAAACTGACAAGGAAACCCTTCTCTTTTCTGGCTGATCATTTTTAACCTGTTTGCCCAATTAAATTACTAATAACTTTATTATGGTAAAAATCTCATGTCTGTTCTATAAACCACAGTTTCGATACCAGAGCATGCAAAATCCCATTTGCTAATTATTGTAGTTATTCTAAGATTGGCACACAATATAATGCACTGATGGAAAAGGACAATAATTAATTACTGCATTTACTCCAAAATTACAATCAGTAATTACTGCTCTGAGAGTGAATTCCATTCAGCAATATTTGGAACTTGTTCTTCCTCAAAGCAGGGCAGCTTTTCAGGAGTATTGCTGTGTTTGCATCTAAATGAGTCCATATAGGTCACTAACGGATCTGCACTATATGTCATGGGAGTGATAGAGCAGCACAATGCAATACCATAACACTTTCCTTTGGTTCAGAGCATGAATTCTTCATTAAAGCCCATGTCCCTATTTTTTTAAATGTTAGATAATGCAATTATTTCAGAATTAAATAATAGATATGAAAGCAGCCTCCCATTTCTCATCCCACTGTGATGCAGTAGATACTGCTGCCCTGAAGTAAACTTTGGGAGGCTTGTTAGAACTTTCCCCAATGAGTCAGCCAGCAAAGAGGCTGCTGAGTTGTCCCTGCTGTGAAAGACCAGGAGCTCGGTATAGCTGTGCCATCTTTGAAGGCTTTCAACAACTAAACCCCCCAAAGGCCCAGGATTGATTGGAAGGCGGTAGAGTTCTATTCAGCCACTTGACCAGCTATGGGATTTCATGTGGATGATGTAATGCAAATTACCTGAGTAGGTCAGATTTAGAGCATTTCTGAGCTAAATGGTGTTAGCTTTGATTGCATTAGTTAATGGGCAGCTGCAGTAACCTGAAGGCAGTAGCCTTTGAAGGAAGTTTTTATTATGTTTATCCAGCACAGAGATTTTCTGGACCTGTGTATGAGGAACTGCAACTTGAAGAAAAATTGGAAATTACAGGCAAAGGGAAGGGTACATGTTTTGAACAGCAGTGATTTGAAACAAGAGCCAAAGAGATGGAAAAACACAGGAGACACCCATAGCCAAAATACTTGTTCCAGCAGCAGCAGCCAACATTGACAGGATGCAATCCTCTGCTAAACAAAAGAGATATGAAGAGAGAGAGGAAGGACACACAGTGAGAAAGATCTGTGGAAATCCAGGATGAGGTTTAAAAACAAGTGTGGTCATTTTCCTACAGGACCCTTAAATAAGTGACAAGTCAGCAAAACATTCTTTATACTGCTGCACGGAGGAGAGCACTACCCAGTAATGAGTGGACAGGAAAGAAGCATGTTGTCAACTGACAAATGCCAGAACTTAGGGAGGGAGCAAAGGGGAAGTAATTTGAAGCTCAGTGTATGAGATCACAAAGATCTTCAGACAAGATATGGTCTCCTTAGATGACCCTATGCATCATATGCTTGAAGACTCCTAGACCTGTCTCTGGTGTGTTGAGTCAAAACATCGGCATCACAAACATGCTTTTTTGTCCAGACAGAACAATATAGACAGTATAGACCAAAGGCAGGGAAGAGAGTTCTCTGGCCCTAAAGAGTTGTGAATTAGCAGAGAAGTTTAATGTGGGAAACTACAAACTCCCAATAAAGTCAAAGTCACGAGTAGGCTCCAACACACGTTTCACAGGACTCAGGTCACTTGTGTAGCATTGATCAGTAAGCTGAAAATGGTCCAGTCTTTTTGCCACTGACCTTTGAGAGCTACTGCAGAACCATGAATTGAAACTGTATGGGGCACTGTTTGGCACTTACACTGTAGGTATAAAGAAAAGGGAGGCTTAAAAACTCCATGAAATTTACTCTGCAGGGGAAAAACTGCTACAGGAGTTGGCAAGAATCTTAATAAGGGGTTGCAGAGTGCTCCATCAACATGAGCACCTTAAATTGATGTCCTTATGGTTTGGAAGGCATATACAATCAGCTGCACTAGAACACTGTTTCTCATTCCCACAGTTATACCCAGTGATATATCAAATGCAATAATTGCATATTTGAATAATTCATGGGTACGGTAACTTTGGCTGGATACAAATGAATATCAAAACTCTGGTCTCTGAAGTGTTTGATTCAGCTGTAGCACAGAATTGAAGGTTTACAGTGCAAACCCTGTTTCTCAGGTGTCTTTCCTCCTGCCCTGTGACTGCAGTTAGGGAAAAGACAGCTTTTATTTCAAATGGGTCATTTTTCCACTTAGTTGAGCTTCATCCAACCTTTTTGAAATATTGGGTAGAAGGCTGAGCTGGAGGGGAAGGGAGAACAGCAGTCAAGCCATTTCCCAACTAAGAAGCAAAGTGAATGAGAACTCAGTGCTCTGCCTAGAAAGGTACTAACCACAGCCATGATCAGGCCGCATCAATCACCAGCTCCTCCAAAGTCAGTGAAGTGACAATGGTTTATGGCAGCAAAGGATTCAGGACCACTATTATTTATTTAACTCTAAACATTTTCCTAGCAGAGGTGTTTCCATTATTTGCAATTCTAGAGGGAGACACTGTCACCATTCTGGCCCCTTTGGTCTTTTTAGAGCAGAGACACGAGGGAACGAACGGACCTTTCTGCAATCACATCCATATGACTTATTTCAAAAATCCCTTTATACAACAATTACTTGCAAACAGAAGAAATTCTCTTACATCCCTGGAAAGCCGCAGTTGTGCACTCAACTGATCCTCTTAAAAAACCTGATTTCTCCAATTACTGAGAGAGATATTCTCCCTTACGACCTTTTCAGATGTCCCCTTTTGCCCATAGAGGACAGATGCAACAACTGGTCTGTTGAAGTACCCATACTCTGCAGAGCAGGATAACTTTAAAATCCTCACAGTAACAAGGTGTCTACCTTTCTGGTTGTAAGAGGCCCAGTGCTTGAAACCAAGAGACATCTTTTGGTTGATTTGGGTGTACTCTAGACCAGGGCCCCAGTTGTCATAATAGAGTACTGTAGTATAATGTCTTAAAAAGCAAGTTGTTCCAAAATAGGTTGTCATTACTTGGATTTCTAAGGATTTGGAATGAATAGGCCATGAAACCCATAGGATGTGCAGTCAGTCCAAATTTGTCTTTGCTGGATAAGATTCTTTTTTTCTCCCCCCTTGAAGTATCTCCATTCATCAGCAGAGGTTGCATCCCATCTCCTGTGACATATGACAAGTGAATGCTTTCCATGCTGTTTATTTTCCCCTGTGCATTCTCTTTGCATGTCATTGCTCCACCGTGGTAGACTGAGTGGTGGGAAAGGGAATCAGGCAGGGAACCTAGAGCCCAAAAACTGTTCTAGGAAACTGGGCCCTTACATGAAAACTCTTAAAATGTTTGGTGCACTCAGAAGGGGGTCATGCGTATTTTGAGGGTTTTCTGTCTTCTGCTCTTAGCTTACAAGGGCATTATTTGGTACGGACCACACAGACCTTATTAGATAAAATCCTACGAGGAATTCATATAGGTCTTTTTCCTGTTCCTTGTAAAGACCAGTATAATGCAACTTAAAGAAAGATGCACAGATCCTGGTCTGGAGTAAAGAAATACCCTGCTTGCAAAAAACTGTTCCTAAACTTAAACCTGAATGTAGGAATTAACTCTCAGCAGATGGCTTTGTTGAGGAACATGCTTGAGGGCTGTTAGTAAAGGCAAGTCGACTGGCACCATGGCTAGATTTGGGGTCTTTTCTCTTTCAGTACAGTCCAACTTCCTGACAGTCTGGCTTCTGGTAGAGCATACTGCTCAGGATTAAAACAAAAATAACATATTCCCTCAGAAAAGATCTAGAACAAGTCATCCTGATGATCACAGGCAGCTGGAGAAGTGCTGGCCCTGCCCTTCACCTGGGAGAAAAACAGGCTTTAACAGAGAGATGATGATTTGTGCCAACTAAAGGCCTGTTGTGGGATTTGGCCACTTACGCTCAGGGACCAGAAATCTTCTGCTTTTTCTCTTCTGATCTTTCAAATTGCCTCTGTAATTTTTCCCCAAGTTATGTGTGCTCAGTGTGTTCTGTCAATGTGAGAAGTGGTAATGTCACTCTGCTAGGAGTTTTATGGTTCACAGAAGGTAGGATTTGTATTGAGATAGACAGATAGATGGATGTCTGGTGCCTGAACACAACGCATTACAGAGATTGACCCAAAATTTTCAACACTAAAATCCCAAATGATAGACTGAGAGGATCTCTGTCTGGGAGATTTCAGATGGATTTTATCTCTTTTTCTCTGATTAATACAAGCCTTTAAAAGCGTATCATCCCTGTCCCTTTGCCCAAATAATTGGAGAAGATCAGAGTAAAGAAGGATCAATAGCAAATAAGTACTCTACATTTTCTCGGGTGTCAATGTAAAGGAGGTCAGACATGGCACACTGGGAAGGAAAGAATAAACAGGTGGGGGGGGAGGAAGATCTGGTTTGCATTCAGATAAGGAGTGTTCATGGTGACAAAGAAGGTGAATCCTGTTGCCCAAGCAGCTGGTAAAGACAGGAAAGGTAGCAACAATGCTCATGTTCCACCATCAAGCCAGGCTCAGGCCCACACTGAGATGTGGGCTCTCTCTGTACGTGAGGAGAGAAAGGAAAGGAGCAGAAGCGCCAGTTGATGGGAGCGGTAGGGACACCACCCTGCCAAGCTGCCTGCAGAGCCCAGAGCTGCCTCCTAATGAACACGAGCGGCTGGTCACAACTGGAGGCGAGCTGTTCCCCATTTGTTTGTGCTCCTTGGAGTGGCAGGGATCCGCTCTCCATCAGAATAATCCAATTGAACAAAATGATTCATATTAGCAGGCACATCTGTCTGAGGCCAGAGCAGAACCCTGGTGTTAGTTTAATAAATGGCGTTCATTAAACTCAGCTGAAAATATAATCTGGAGAGACTGATGGGGTGAACAGAGCAAAGAATAAGCAAAAGGAGTTAGCAATTATCAGATGTCATTTGTTCTACTGGTACCACGGAATTGGGGCTTGTTTGCTGAAATCTTAATTTCATTTTGCTGAGGCAGAATCCATCAGAGAAGCTTATGCTGCAGCTATGATTCCTGTTTGTCAGACCTTGATGGGGAAGGGGGCATTTTTCTTTTCCCTTTTTCTACCAAAAAGAGCAACCATTTGTACCAAAGGAGCACAGAGCCCAACAGAGAGCCCAAGGACAGGAAAGACAGAGGGAGTAGCTTTGCCATTGCTATGAAAAGACTGCTGTGTGAAGTTCCCTGAGCTGCAGCACAGAAAGCATGGGCAGCACCTTAAGACAGAGAGCTTCAACATTTCCAATGCTGTACCAGCTGTAGCTGTTCCCAGGTCCTCTGAAATTTTCCCTCCATACCAAGGGCCTTTACAAACCTCACCTGGCTTCAGGAATGTCGTAGTTTTGTGTGGATGGGTTCCAGTGGATGGGGGTGGGAAGGCTGCAGGGGTGGCTTCTGCAAGAAGCAGCCAGAAGGTCTCTGCAGGCCCCACAGAGCAAACACCAGCTGGCTCAAGGCTGGACCTGCAGGTGACCAAGGCCGAGCCCATCAGCAATGGTCACAGTGCCTCTGGGAATCAGATTTAGGAGAAAAAAACCTGCAAGAAGAAGCTTTTTGCCATCAGATAAGGGAGTGAGAAGATGTAAGGAGCCATGCAGGCACCAAGGCCAGGGAAGTGGGGGAGGAGTTGCCCCAGGTGCTGAAGAGAGAGATTTCTCTGGATTCTGCACCCTGTAGATGCCAGTGGGAAGGACCCTACAAATTCTGGGGTCTTCTTGGTGGCCAGGTCAGGGAAACTCATAGCAGCAGTGTGCTGATGGCTGTCCAAGAGCTTGTCAGCATTTTGTGGAGCACAGGGGAGGAGGCACAGGCACTGATTTGCTCCAGGCGGCCCACATGTTCATACCTCAAGTCTGCCTATCCCGGGCTCCTTCCTTCAGGCACAGGTCTCCACTTCTGCGAGTTGCTTGACATTAGCATTCCCAGCCATAAGTCTTCACATGAAACATTGAATCCAGAGGGCCTGCTCTTAGGAGGGAAAGCTGCCTTCCCCTTTTCACAAAGAGCCGTGAACTTCTTGTGCCTGACTTACAGCAATTTATGGTCAGCACTTGAGTGTTGGCTGGACAAGTTGGTGTTTTTGCAAGTTGCTTTGTTTGGGTTTTGTTTTAACTTCCCCCCACAGGTATTCAAATAGGTTTTGGTGTGCTCCAAAGGAAGGCAAGAAAGGCTTTTGTATTTATAGACTTGCTAGGGCAGTGCTCAAGTCCCAGCCAGTCAGAAAAAATCAAAAGAATAATGGAGGAGAAGGGAAACCTTGACCTCATAAGCTTTCAGCGTTGATTAGTTTGTTGGTGTCAGGAACCTTTTCTTGTTCAGGGCACACTAGCTGTGAAATGATTTTTTTTTCCCCCTTCTCTTTAATTTCTCTCCTGTACTCCCATGGGGAAGGAGGAGCCAGTACCTGCCTTCCTGGAGTTCTGCTTCAGAGGAAGCAACTGAATGGACTTGCACACTACCAGTGAGATGCTGGGTTGTTTTTTTTTTTTTTTTTTACAGAGACTCATCTTCTCAATATGCCCTTTGGCAAGAGGCTGAGCACCTTCAATTTCTCTCAAAATTCTTTAAGAATCAGTTGCAGACATAAACTTCTCCGGAAATAGTCAAAGGTTGTTCTTGCCCTGGAGTGTACAGGAGAGAGAGAGCGCAGAGATGGGCAACATCTTTCTGACATTTGCCATTAACTCTAGCACTACTAATAGGCTCCATTCACATCCATAGAAGTGGGTGAGATATGCACTCAATCCCACCTCTACCCCACCATCATTCCTCACTCAGGTAAATCCCTATCCCTTAGGCACAGGAAGGAGCATAAAAGCTTAGGCTTACATGAGCCTGTCAGTAGTATGAAACTGGTGAGAGACTTGCTGAATTCATTGCTACACAGAAAGCCTCATCTGACACCTCACTGATTGTCTGTTTGAAACAAGCTCTTGCCTCTCACCTTGGTTCCTCCTAAACGTATCTCTATAACTTGCAAGCCCTCACTGCTATCCAAGTTGGCAAGTGCATTTAAGAGCTGCAGACTAGAAGAGGGAAGAGACCTTTTGCACCCCTGGGAATAACCTCTCTGGGCACACTGGCCAGTGAAAGCTCTCAATGCCAAAGTCTACTCATGCTCATCTTTCACATGTCTTTGTCATGTTGGTACTGAAAATGTAAAACTAAATTGACCAACTTAAACATAGATATATAGATTATAGTCCTAGAAATAATGATCCTGCAGGTCCTCTGAGGTCCTTTGGCAAGATTTCAGGACCTCAGATGATTGAAGTAACTTCCTAAATCTCAAACCAGTAAGACCATTAATATTAGCATTTGGGAATGAAATTACAGGGCTAGGATATGAGGCTGTAATATCAGACACCCCTCTACAGCTTATGGTCACAGCCACACTTCAACCTGTGTCTGCAGCAAGATCAACTGGTGGGGTTTCCATTTCCAGATGCTCAGTGTGTCTACCACCTCACTTCTGACAGCTGAATGGCTCATGTGATAGCTTCCTGACACATCTAAATTCACCTAGACTAGCAGTGACCTGCCGTCTCAGTCATTTAAGATGCACAGGTTGATTTAGAATAAAACAAGTTACAAAGCAAAGCTCAGCAGCAGACCTAAACAGGTCCAACCTTGGGGTTCAGCTCTGTGGAATCAGGGGATGACAGCACTCCCAGGCAGCACGGCTGCAGGCACAAAGGGACATGTTTCATAAGCACAGGCTGTCTGAGGTGACAATGAACCAGAAACCCAAAGGACTGAGACTGATAGACTCTTCACAGGATGCAAATAGCATTTGGGGTTTATTTTTGATACTTTTTTTGAAGTAAGCTGAAGTAATCTTATGAACCAGCCGTCATGGGAATGACGAAATCAGCACATTGGTTTTCAGTTCTTTCAAAAAAAAAAAGTAAAATTTATTTTGGATTTCTTTTTAAATTCTCAAAAAAGTTTTGATTATTTTTCAGGCAATCATAATGTTTGACTGATCACCTGCATTTTCTACCAAGAAAGGCTGTGAACAAAAATGTGATCCAGCTCTAAATTAGAACCAAATAAATACCTCAGCTATAGCAGTGAAATGAGTCACAAACATAAATCACATACATGAGTGTTTTCAGAATCAAATTCTAAGATACTAAAATCTGCCAAGAGCTGTGAGTTCTTCAGATGCAAACCACTCCAACTATATGGAGGAATTCTTGTCTTATCTTTCTCAAACACAGAAAGAGTTATCATCTCCTTAGTGAAAGCATCTTGTTTCAGAAACGTCATACAGAATGTAGCTCCAGGAAGGGTTGGTTTTTTTTTTTTTTAAACAAAAAATTAATAACATTTAATAATTAATAGAACTATGTAAGCTTATTGAGTCATCCTGGGCTTTAATCAATTTTAAATATTTGGCGCACCAATTTCCACCTTACTGCTCCTCGCTGGAGGTACATTAGAGTTTTAGTGCAATTAAAACGAAGCAGGAAATATTTTTAGCTAATTGCACTGTGCACCTTGAAGGTAATTTGAAGCTGCAGGCAAAAAAACTAAAATATCAGAAGGAGTAATTGAGTGTTGCAAGCTGGGAGTAAGTGTTCCTGGCTGCATTTTGATTTAGAGGGGTACAGAGAATGAGGTGCTGAACAGGCTGGGCAGAAGAAGGGTGAATTCTCGCCCCTGGGGAATGGTGCCACTCTGTATCACAGGGCAGACCCACAAGTGTGTAGCTTCATGTGGGAGATGCTGTGAGGTGCAAGTCCTGCCTTGCAAGGCAGGAATGGGCCTGGTTGAGTAATTGCTGCACTTGGGAAGTGTTGCATGATTGTGAGGAGCAGGGTGCACCCACCACCTCAGCTATGAGCAGGCCAGATAGCTGCCATGTCCAGCCCTGTCTCCTGCCCCAGGCAGAGAACCAGGCTTGGGAGAGTCACTGCAGATCTCTGACAGAGTTTCAGCTAGGAGGAGAGCTGGGGGTCTCCTTCTTTCCTGGATGCAGCCTCACACAAGCACAAACCCAACAATTCCTTCCTGCTCCCAGTGAGAAATTACAGACCAAATTCCTCCACCCCAGCCTGGCTGTGAGCCGTGGGCTATGTCTCATGGCAGGTGTTAGAGTTCCACGTAGGATGTATCAGGCAGCCTACTTGGAAGTCACAGGCAGTATAACCCTACCTGCTGACATTTGTGAGCTGGGCCCAATTAGGGGTCTTGAGATTAACCCAGGAGGCACCATTGTCTTCTAGGGAAAAGGAAGAGGGGAATGGGCATAGTGTCTCTATCTCATCCCCAGTAACAAGAATAGAGGAGTGAAGCACTGGGTTCATCAGCTTTTTGATAAGCTCTAGTTGATCTACAGAGGGGAAAAAGAACCAGTGGAGGCTGGGCACAGAGGCTCACTCACAGCTTACCAATTAGACTTGGTTCTCAACTATGTACATTTTTTTAATTAAACTGTTGATACAATGCTCAGGAGATAGCAAACTCCTTGAGGCCCCCTTGTAATAAAGAACCTTTCATTATGTGCAGAAAGGTAGCTACCACACAGCTTAATTTCCTCTCCAACTTAATGTTCACCAGCAGCAAACCAGGAGTGAGCACACTGTATGAAGCAGGATAAATTCTCCTCACTGACCTTTGCTTGTAAAGGTCTTGGTTGGGAAAAAAACAGCTGAGAGAGGAGTAGGGAGCCATGGCCATGTTTGCATAGGCAAACAAATTCTGGTTGCTGCAGAGGAGGGTGACCAGGGCTGTGACTGCTCAGCCCTTACCCATTCCTTCTTACTGTAACCCCAGTGATGGGCAGACTGGAGCTCCCTCCTGCACCAGCCCACCCAGCATCCTGACTCTGTCACACCGGAGCCTCACTCATCCTCCCACCACACACCTCCACACCGCCTTCAAGGTGTCTCCACCACCCTGTGATTCCTCTCACACTGTGCCCATCGAGATGTCTCTGACCTGGGACAGATGTCACCACCTGGGGGCAGGGTTAGAAAAGGGAACACCACACTGGGAACCAGTGACATTTTGTGACTATCCAGGCTGGTTTCTCCAGAAGCAGTCACTCCATTGTGGTGCTTTTTCATCCTCTGCTTGAGACTAATGGCTCTAGAAAAATAGATAAATCAGAGGTGACACAACTATTGCTGCTTGACATTTTTTCATCAAAATGGCTGGGGGAAGAGGGGGTGACCAAAAAGTGACATTTTGACCAAACTAGATGTTACCGCAGCAAATTTTCATCCTAGTAGATTAAAAAGGAAATGCCAACAGCACAAAAAACAAAACTGTCTTGATTAAAAATGTTGGCCTTCAAAACACTAAATTCCTGTTATAAATGGACTGTTTTTCAGATTGATTAAAAAAAGACAAAAATTAATCTAATCCTCTGGCCACCTCCCCCACCCTAAATTTGTTTTGTTTTTTAACTAAAATATTCACAGGAAAGAAAGCCAAAATAATGACAACTTACCCCTGGAAAATAATTGTCATTTTTCAACCAGCTCCTAATATAACATAGTTAAATGAGAGCAATCCTAGTAACAACACTGCACAGCAAGTAAGTCATATGATTGTGTGAAAGAAGGGCATTACAATTTAAGAGCTAATTTTTATCGTCACCTTTAATTTATAAATGGGAAAAATAAGGCAGGGCCATCAAACATCTTAGAAAAAAACCCCACAGAAAACATTGGCATTCAAAATGCTGGACTCCCATCTCCCTGTTAGATCATATTAGCTTCTCTGTCTGTATCTGTTAATTGTCTCTGTTGATATGTATGTATATATAGTACCTCTGTATGTATACATATGTATGATCTGTATGTGTGCACATTCATGTATATAAAGATTCATATATACTATCTGTCTCCTTTTTAACCTTTGGGTATTAGAGCTGAAGCATCTGACAAAACCAATCTTTTTATTTTGTCTTTTTTTCTTTTTTTTTTTTTTAATTTTTGTCTTCCTAAAAATAGCACCCCAAGAATCCAGGTAAATGCATTGATTTCTAGTGTAAATGATCAGGCTTCATTTAATCCCAGCATGGATGCAAAGTCCCCTTCACCTCACTGCCCTTCCTGCTCTAAAATATTTGGATTCCTAATCTTAGAGTCTCCATGACAGCCTGAGCAGCAGTTATCACAGGGATGGGGCCGATTTTGGAGAGCTCTGCCTCCTTCCTCCACCTCTGCCAGGCAATCCAGGAACTAGGAAGGTCTGTATAGGTTGCTATCATGGCATGGTGAAGAGGAGAGCTGAGGAAGAGGAAAAACAGAGCTACCCAGCATTGGAAGAAAGTTGGTGCAGAGGCATAAAACAGAGAGAGAAATTGCTATAGAAACAAGAAGAAAGGCAAGGGAGAAAAACACTGGTTGGAATTTTAATAATATTGATCAGCCTCAGAGGCAATAGCTGTAAAGATCTGTCACCCGTAGGAAAAATATCTCCAGTGCCTTGCTGTAGGTGTGCTTCAGCACAGGCTTCAGCGGATAGAAGGACATGATCCTGGCTACAGTTTTGGGTGGGACTGCAAACACACAGATATGTGTGCATAAACAAACACCAGTGTGTATTGCATAACGGTAAAGAAGTCTACGTACGTGGTGGCCATATGACCAAAGTTCAGCCACGATCAGAGGCTTAGGTGTGAGCACAGTAGACTGTCATTTTGGTGCTAAAAGAAGTGATTACCTTTGGGGTTCTTCAGGGAGAGGTCCCTTGCCTCCAAGGCAGCACAGAAAAAGGTATAGAGAAGATCATAGAATTATAGAATATCCTAAGTTGGAAGGGACCCATAAGGATCCCCAAGCCCAACTCCTGGCTCCACATAGGACCAGCCAGGTCAGAGCATGAGACTGAGCACATGGTCCAGATGCTTCTTGAACTCAGCCAATCTCAGTGCTGTGACCCCTTCCCTGGGGAGCTTGTTCCAGTGCCTGACCCCCTCTCAGTACAGAACCTCTTCCTAATATCCAACCTAAACCTCCCCTGTCACAGCTTCATGCTGTTCCCTCAGGTTCTATCACTAGTCACCAAAGAGAGGAGATCAGCACCGGCCCCTTCACTCCCCTTGTCAGGAAGCCACAGACCATGATGAGGTCTCCCCTCAGCCTCCTCTTCTCCAGGCTGAACAAACCAAGGGACTTCAGTCTCTCATCACAAGACTTCCCCTCCAGAGCCTTCCCTATCCTCATTATCCTCCTCTGGACACTCTCCAGTAGTTCCATGTCCCTCTTGTACCGTGGCACCCAGAACTGCTCACACAGCACTCGAGGTGAGGCTGCCCCAGCGCAGTGCAGAGCGGGACAGTCCCCTCCCTGGCCCGGCTGGCCACGCCGTGCTTGATGCACCCTGGGATGGGGTTGTCCCTCCTGGCTGCCTGGGCACACTGCTGGCTCATGGGTAACCTGCTGCCAAACAAGACCCCCAAATCTCATTCAACATGGCTGATGATTCAAGGATTTGGTTAGAAAGGTCTTGGGGGAGAACACAGTAGGTAGGAATAATGAGGACTAGGAGGCAGTCAATTTATGCAGCAGCAGCAGATCTTCAAACTTGTAACCCACCACAATGGAGACAGAATTGGGTGAATTCTGTGCTCCTGAGAAGACAGAGAGCAATCTTGCCCCTGTAGCTTGTTGCTTTTGCAAGCTTAACAGATACATTCATATACTGACAGCAGGTAGGTGACCTGAGAGGTGCGTGCAAGATGCTGCACAAGCCTAGAAGTCCCTAGAATATATGGTGAATGTGTCAGAGTACAGGAACTGTAAAGAAGATCACCTGTGTTTTCTTAGTTCATAAAGTCTTTGGGAAAGGCCTGTACTTCTTTGTTTCTGAAAGTTTGTTGTGCAGTTGCACACAAATTTTGCTCCACTTAACAGTTTGACTCTGTCACACTAGCAAGTGTAGTGATCCTTCTCCCACTGAAGATGGGGTAGCTTGCCATTAGCATCAGCAGGAGACAGGGCAGAATCCTTCCTGCTGTGCACAGACTGGGATTCAGGCCGTAACTACACACCAGTCTGGTGATGTAAATGGGACCAAAGCCACCTCGGCATCCTTCTCTTGGTCGTCCAGTAAATCCATCCTCGGAAAATGATCCAGTGGTCTTGGCAATACAGCCTAGCCTGTCTCCAGAGTGCCCCACAGTTACAGCTTTCAGGTCTCAACAACCACTCAGCCCTGTGTGGAACAAAAGGAATACAGATGAAGAGCTGAAATATTAGAATCAGTTGCAAGGGTCATCATTGCTCTTATCAGGACTATGTGCGTAGAAAGTGGGGATGGAAGGTATGAGCAGATAACCATTAAATGGTGTAACCATGCATAGTTACTCACATGGAAACAGTGAAAGAAAGCAGCCACAGAGAACTTTCCATGTGTTGCTCACTTGGCCTAAATGACTTACCAAGTGGCCTTAGATTTCTTTTCTGGTCATTGGAGAGTAAGAGAGACACCTTAAAGTCCTATTCATATCTTATCTAAGCAGGATCCTTGTTCCTCTTCACCTCCAAAGACCTTGCAGACTTTAGAGTAAGCAGACTTCTAACTTGAGTGCTTGTATCTGGATGGGATGAGTCCAAAACATAGACTTCTTGGGGAAGGAAGTCCTGCTCCAACCTAAACATCTCCCACAGTGCAGAGCTGATCCTTACAGTCTGGTCAGAATCTGCTGTCCTGTGACAGCAGTATTTGCAGTATTAGGGCTTCTGTGCTGACAGCACAGATGGCAATGGCATTCCTGCAGCTACATTAGCTCTAACCAAGCCTTTGCAATTTGTTTCCCCTGATGTTACAGACCTACACTGTAACTATCTCATTCACTGCTAGTCATTTAAGGTCCTCATTATAGACAGATATTATCTCCTTTTGGCCATGATTCACAGCCTCATCTGGAATGGTCCCCTGGCACAAGTGAATTGGGACCTACAAGCCCTGTCTGTCTCCACTAAAACCAGCCTAAAGAGATTTCCTCAGATGGAGATGTCTGCATCCCGAATCCCTGTAGCAAAGATAATCTGTCCTTGTGCACAGCGGCTAACTGCTCAGAAAGCACGCTCCTTCCTTACTTACACAGCACAGGAAAGTTTGTCTTCCCAAGTTTAAGACCTGAAAAAGGGATTGTGCACTTGAAAGTCTCTTTCATCTAACTCAATCAACCTATATTTATATATTACTGTTTATTACAAACCTTGCCTAAGCTCAGGTAGAGCAGATGTATGGCAGGATATGTCCCTAGAGACTGTCAAAGGGTCTTCTCTTCTCCACTGACTAGGACGGTGCTGTAGACCCCTGCTTTAGAAGGGCAGTTCATTTGGTGCTTGAAATACAGACCCACGTTAGATAGGCAGGCTGACCACATATAACTTCTATGTGAAAGTGCATTTTCTGGGCTGTGGGGTGGTTTTTTGTTGTTCTTTTAGCCTCAGCAATTCTAATCCTTCACCTGTACATACATATATGTTTGTGTGTGTGTGTGTGTGTTGTATCCACAGTGTCTGAGGATGTGTGTGGAGGACTGGCAGAGGGATGGTAGTGCCTACTCCAAAGCCAGTAGTCACTGGCAGACCAGCCTGGTCTTTCCTGCTCCACCTATAAGGGAAAATGTTTTCCCCACTAAAGGTTATGTCAAAGAACTGCTCCTCAGGTTGAGAGCTGCCTGGGGCTAGCATGTACGTGTATGCACGTTGTCCACAGTGCTGCAACCCCTGCTGCAGCTGGTGCCATCCCATAATCCAACCCCAAGGAGATGTGTGCTGCTGTCACTTCCCAGGGATAAAAAAGGATATTTTTTGTTTCACCAGGACACTCACATCCCTGTTACCTCCTTGCTCCATTCAGGGAAGAAAAGCCTATAAGCCCTTTTCCTTGTAAAGCCTAACCCCTGCCGCTGGCATGAGGTGAGGAAAGAGTCAGGTCTTGCAACAATGGTGCTGCCAGCTGTCCTTCCTCCCCCACCTGCTCTTTTTCTTGTGATATCACCTAGTCAGAAAGCCCTGAGGGGTAAGAAGGATACTAGATAGGGTCCTTTTCCTCTTCCTCATGCACAGCCTGGACCTGCACAGGTGACAACAGCTTTGCCCTAGGCCATCTTTAAAAAGACAGTTTTGCCCCTTTTGGCTTGTGAAATAAGTGTAGACTCAGATCTTGCATCTTCCTTGGGGGAATCAGTCTATTTCCTTCACTCAAACTCTAGGAAGCTCAGGTTGGCACTTCCAGCTCATCAAAGGGCAGGGCACTGGGGCCAAGCCATCACAGAGGAGTTGGTCCCAACCCAGACAGCAGCCAACTGGGGGAAAAAATGCAGCTGAAGCCAGTGCTCAGACCAGGCGTCTCAGTTCATCACCACCTCTTGTCAGCTGAGCATAACTGCTGTAGC